>JAVYIG010006197.1:0-122416 GCA_035222895.1 Strongylocentrotus droebachiensis | reverse complement strand
CCCGATACCTTCGACTTACTAGGCGGTTGCTTATCCACGAGACCACTTTGCCTCACTGCGATTACCTGGTTCACTTTTAGTTGTTAACACTGTGCTTTTGAAAAAAAAAAAAAAAAAAAAAAAGACCCCCCCCCCCCAAAAAAAAAAGACCCCCCCCCAAAAAGGGGCTCCCTAACAGTTTTTTTCCTACACTCAGCTGCTCCCCCTCTCACCATATGCCCTTTTGGGCTTTAAAACAAAATACACTAGCTGGGGATCGAACCTGATACCTTCGACTTACTAAGTGGTTGCTTATCCACGAGACCACTTTGCCTCACTGCAATTACCTGGTTCACTTTTAGTTGTTAACACTGTGCTTTTGAAGAAAAAAAAAAAAAAAAAAAAAAGACCCCCCCCCCCCCCAAAAAAAAGACCCCCCCCCCCCAAAGGGGCTCCCTAACAGTTTTTTCCTACACTCAGCTGCTCCCCCTCTCACCATATGCCCTTTAAAACAAAATACACTAGCTGGGGATCGAACCTGATACCTTCCACTTACTAAGTGGTTGCTTATCCACGAGACCACTTTGCCTCACCTGCGATTACCTGGTTCGCTTTTAGTTGTTAATACTTTCTGATGCTGATTTAATGATTGTTATGTTTTGAAACAGGTGCATTCAAACTAACATGCCATTGAAAGTAACATTTCGTTGAAGCTAACTTAGAATTGCAGTGCAGCTGTATTTAGGCACTGCTCATTGTTATTCATATTAAAGATGCAGGCTATTCGATTCAGTTTTTTTTAATAGCTCGCATCAGCTATATTTGAATATTTACGTAACAAACTACTCAGCTCTTTCTAACATGGCATCAATTGATGAATTGAAGAAAAGAACGGGCACTCCCTTCATTGAGTGGATACTTTTGTTATTGCGAGGATTTCCAAAGAGGTAGAACTAGCATTCCTGACATTGCAACAATGACCGCATTATTTTGATGTATTGTCCCTAAAAGTACTTAATATGGCTCTTTCTCCTTGTCTGCATGGAGGACAAGCTCTTTCAATACGCCTACATGAACAGAATAGACTGGCTGTAGTGTCATTTCAAGGAAGGAAAACAACTTAAGTTCAAGACAGTTCAAAATAATGTTGGGAGATGGAAAGTAAAATGATACCGTTTTAAAAACCAGTTAGATATGTTTTTTGGACAAGAAGCAGGAGATAATTCATTGCTCGGCAATCTGGACTGTATTTGAAACAGAGCATCCAATATTCCTGATATTTAATAGTATACTATCAATGAAAAAATATAACTAAATTAAAAAAAATAAAATGGACCTCTTTACCCAAGACTGTGTGTCTTTGTTGAGAATAAAGTGATTCTGCTCGGGTATGCAGGCCAGTTGTTAGCCCAGATTGGGCTTGAATAGACTTTAATTTGAAAGACCCTTTGTTTCACCTCGCGAAGTTAAGGCGTTTTCATATGAGAAGTAAAACCCTGCCCATCATTGAATTCATGTTGTAAAGTTGTTTACAGACTGGAAAAGGATAGCATGGGAGTGTACAGAGTGAATAAAAGGAAGGAAGTAGTACTGAAAATGTAAAAAAAAACTTTTTAACCTGGCAATAAGGGACTCTTGAATGTAGTTTAAAAATTGGACATGGCTTTGGGGCTAACGCTATCGGCCGCAGGCCACGCTGACGACCGCCAGCTAGCTGACGACCGCCAGCTAGCTGACGACCGCCAGCTAGCTGACGACCGCCAGCTAGCTGACGACCGCCAGCTAGCTGACGACCGCCAGCTAGCTGACGACCGCCAGCTAGCTGACGACCGCCAGCTAGCTGACGACCGCCAGCTAAAAAAAAAAAAAAAGACCCCCCCCCCAAAAAAAAAGACCCCCCCCCCCAAAAAAAAAAAGACCCCCCAAAGGGGCTCCCTAACAGTTTTTTCCTATATTCAGCTGCTCCCCACCTCACCATAGGCCCTTTTGGGCTTTAAAACAAAATACACTAGCTGGGGATCGAACCCGATACCTTCGACTTACTAGGCGGTTGCTTATCCACGAGACCACTTTGCCTCACTGCGATTACCTGGTTCACTTTTAGTTGTTAACACTGTGCTTTTGAAAAAAAAAAAAAAAAAAAAAAAAAGACCCCCCCCCAAAAAAAAAAAAGACCCCCCCCCCAAAAAGGGGCTCCCTAACAGTTTTTTTTCCTACACTCAGCTGCTCCCCCTCTCACCATATGCCCTTTTGGGCTTTAAAACAAAATACACTAGCTGGGGATCGAACCTGATACCTTCGACTTACTAAGTGGTTGCTTATCCACGAGACCACTTTGCCTCACTGCAATTACCTGGTTCACTTTTAGTTGTTAACACTGTGCTTTTGAAGAAAAAAAAAAAGAAAAAAAAAGACCCCCCCCCCCCCCAAAAAAAAGACCCCCCCCCCCCCAAAGGGGCTCCCTAACAGTTTTTTTCCTACACTCAGCTGCTCCCCCTCTCACCATATGCCCTTTAAAACAAAATACACTAGCTGGGGATCGAACCTGATACCTTCCACTTACTAAGTGGTTGCTTATCCACGAGACCACTTTGCCTCACTGCGATTACCTGGTTCGCTTTTAGTTGTTAATACTTTCTGATGCTGATTTAATGATTGTTATGTTTTGAAACAGGTGCATTCAAACTAACATGCCATTGAAAGTAACATTTCGTTGAAGCTAACTTAGAATTGCAGTGCAGCTGTATTTAGGCACTGCTCATTGTTATTCATATTAAAGATGCAGGCTATTCGATTCAGTTTTTTTTAATAGCTCGCATCAGCTATATTTGAATATTTACGTAACAAACTACTCAGCTCTTTCTAACATGGCATCAATTGATGAATTGAAGAAAAGAACGGGCACTCCCTTCATTGAGTGGATACTTTTGTTATTGCGAGGATTTCCAAAGAGGTAGAACTAGCATTCCTGACATTGCAACAATGACCGCATTATTTTGATGTATTGTCCCTAAAAGTACTTAATATGGCTCTTTCTCCTTGTCTGCATGGAGGACAAGCTCTTTCAATACGCCTACATGAACAGAATAGACTGGCTGTAGTGTCATTTCAAGGAAGGAAAACAACTTAAGTTCAAGACAGTTCAAAATAATGTTGGGAGATGGAAAGTAAAATGATACCGTTTTAAAAACCAGTTAGATATGTTTTTTGGACAAGAAGCAGGAGATAATTCATTGCTCGGCAATCTGGACTGTATTTGAAACAGAGCATCCAATATTCCTGATATTTAATAGTATACTATCAATGAAAAAATATAACTAAATTAAAAAAAATAAAATGGACCTCTTTACCCAAGACTGTGTGTCTTTGTTGAGAATAAAGTGATTCTGCTCGGGTATGCAGGCCAGTTGTTAGCCCAGATTGGGCTTGAATAGACTTTAATTTGAAAGACCCTTTGTTTCACCTCGCGAAGTTAAGGGCGTTTTCATATGAGAAGTAAAACCCTGCCCATCATTGAATTCATGTTGTAAAGTTGTTTACAGACTGGAAAAGGATAGCATGGGAGTGTACAGAGTGAATAAAAGGAAGGAAGTAGTACTGAAAATGTAAAAAAAAAACTTTTTAACCTGGCAATAAGGGACTCTTGAATGTAGTTTAAAAATTGGACATGGCTTTGGGGCTAACGCTATCGGCCGCAGGCCACGCTGACGACCGCCAGCTAGCTGACGACCGCCAGCTAGCTGACGACCGCCAGCTAGCTGACGACCGCCAGCTAGCTGACGACCGCCAGCTAGCTGACGACCGCCAGCTAGCTGACGACCGCCAGCTAGCTGACGACCGCCAGCTAGCTGACGACCGCCAGCTAGCTGACGACCGCCAGCTAAAAAAAAAAAAAAAGACCCCCCCCCCAAAAAAAAAGACCCCCCAAAGGGGCTCCCTAACAGTTTTTTCCTATATTCAGCTGCTCCCCACCTCACCATAGGCCCTTTTGGGCTTTAAAACAAAATACACTAGCTGGGGATCGAACCCGATACCTTCGACTTACTAGGCGGTTGCTTATCCACGAGACCACTTTGCCTCACTGCGATTACCTGGTTCACTTTTAGTTGTTAACACTGTGCTTTTGAAAAAAGAAAAAAAAAAAAAAAAAAGACCCCCCCCCAAAAAAAAAAAGACCCCCCCCAAAAAAGGGGCTCCCTAACAGTTTTTTTCCTACACTCAGCTGCTCCCCCTCTCACCATATGCCCTTTTGGGCTTTAAAACAAAATACACTAGCTGGGGATCGAACCTGATACCTTCGACTTACTAAGTGGTTGCTTATCCACGAGACCACTTTGCCTCACTGCAATTACCTGGTTCACTTTTAGTTGTTAACACTGTGCTTTTGAAGAAAAAAAAAAAGAAAAAAAAAGACCCCCCCCCCCAAAAAAAAAAGACCCCCCCCCCCCCCCAAAGGGGCTCCCTAACAGTTTTTTCCTACACTCAGCTGCTCCCCCTCTCACCATATGCCCTTTAAAACAAAATACACTAGCTGGGGATCGAACCTCCCAACTAACAATTGGACGTTTTCTGAACGTTCTAAAAACGTTCCAAGTTGGTTTTTTGGACGTTTTGTGAAAACGTTTTTTGGACGTCAAAATGTGGTAGGTTTTCGACGTATTTAAAACGTTTTATTGGACGTTTTAAAAACGTTTTTTAAACGTTAAAAGAACAAAAAAAAAACCTTTAAAAACCTTTCAGACATTCGAAAAGTCCAAAAACCTTTTGAAAACGTTCTAAATATATTGTGGACGTTGTTAGAACGTGCAGAAAACCTTTAAAAAACGTTTGGAATGTTCTTAAAACGTTTTTAAAACGTTAAAATGCACTACAAACGTTTTAAGAACGTCTAGAAAACCTTTTAAAACACGTCTGGAACGTTTATAAAACGTTTTCTAAACGTCCAAATGTACTGGAAACGTTTTGAAAACGTTTAGAAAACCTTTTAAGAACGTCCAGAACGTCCTGGAAACGTTTTGAGAACGTTCAGAAAACCTTTTAAGAACGTCTAGAACGTCCTGGAAACGTTTTTACAACGTTCAGTAAGCCTTTTAAGAACGTCTAGAACGTCCTGGAAACGTTTTAGGAACGTTCAGAAAACCTTTTAAGAACGTCCAATATACAGTGAATTTTTAATAAACGCTAGGTCACACATGTATTTGATTGATTTTATGAATTTATTATCAAACATATTTACAAAATATGTACAAAGGCTTGGCAATACAGTACATCATGTATATTTGAAAAAGAGTATTGGTATTTCCCGAAGTGCCCCCGAAAGAACATACAATTCTATTCAGAATAAATTGTTATTTGATCAATATCGGTTCACAAACGGCTGAAATATCCATAAATATATTTGTATTCAAAATATTAAAAATGCTTGAAGACTACTTTGAAGAAAACAAATCTGAATAGTTCTTTAAAAAGCAATTGATATAGATATTTAATTATTATTTTAACAAACATTAAATGCAGAAACTAAAATTAACGGGTCATTTTGAATACTAACAGGGGCTTTACTTGGCCGTTTGTAATTATTACTTTGCACCGTGATGGTGCAGGTTTTGGTTTTAAAGTTAAGTTTGACCAATACTAAACTATCCCTTTAAAACTATAGATACATAACACATGAACAATCTACAAATAAAACATAAGAAAATGATAGATGAGTTGAAGATATGCCTCATTAACTGGCAAATATGAATACTCATATAATTCACGGGTCTATGTCTCTATGAATATACAAGGCAAAGATAAAATGAATAGTGTCAATAATTTTGCATCACACAATAGATAGCAACTTTGGTAACACACTTTATAAAAGCAATTTGAGTTATTTACAGAACCTGGCAATTCATGCCAAAAAGATGCCCCAGCAAATGATTAAGAAATCTTTCTATAATAAGTCTTGATCTTTGGTAAAACCAAATAGTGGATTACTGTAAATTTGTTGTGTACTATATCAAATTCAATGTGAATAAATTCACCAGAACCTTTTAACAAAATGTCACAAATTATCATTAAATACATGTGAATAACCGATTTAGCTATGTGCCTCCACCAGGATTAGCTTCATCATCCGGTGCAAAATATAACTATTCAAAAGAGTACATGTATTTACTTTCTCATTAACTTCTACAAGTGATAAAAATGTGACTATTTTAAGAAGTCACATTTCAAGTGAAAGTACGTCCAAACAAAACAAGGAAACTACACTCGTTTCAGCTCTACAAATTGGCAACACTGATGACACCAACTGTGAGTAGCTATCCATCAACTTTGTACTCAAAATTTCATATTTTCTAAATTTTCCTTAAAGTTACACATTTCCACAGCTTTTAATCAGAGTATGTTCAGATTACTAATGACGAATAGCTTTCTACACAACATGCTTTGACTATGGGGGTTAGAGAATGTAAAATTTTGTGTACAAAGTGAATTTAGAGCTACTCAAGATGTCATCAGCATTGTCAATTTGAATAGCCGAGAGTAATTTACTAGAAAATGTAAAAAAAGAGTAGTTTCCTTACTTTGTTTTCCTTACCGAGTTTGCCCATTTCTTATTTGTAACTTTGTTCAAATTTGTCTCCTTTGATTGAAGCAGTGACATTTCTAGGGTAGATTTCCCCTTTAAATCCGAGTAAAAAATTGTCCTTTTGATCGACCAAAGATTTAGTGGGCAGGTCAAGATTTCCCAGAAGCCTTGCATCTTACTTCAAATATAAAATCAACACAAAACACATGAACAATCTACAAAAGCTATTTGCAATAAACTGATAGAAATGAGTTGATATGAATTATTAACAGGCAAATATGAATACTCAAATTTAAGGGTCTATGAATATAGAAGACAAGGTTATAAGAGAGTTTGGCAGCACACACATTGGTTTCAGCATCCTTACAAAAAGGTGTACATTTACAGACCTATACAACTTTGTCTTGCATTCTCAACAAGATGTTGGCAATTCAATCCAAAAAGATACACCAACAAAACTGTTATGTCGCTGATAAAGTTTCTCCATTATTAGCTGAAATGGTCAAAATTTGGTTTAAGTATGAGTTTTAGGATTTTTTGCATTGCCCCTGAATGAAGGTATCTTAATCTACCTTGAATGAAAATGTGGTGTTCACTGGTTCGGTAAACGGCTCCCTCAGGTCTTCCACATCAACGGCCGCTCCCGATTTGGACAAAAGCAGTTTTTGTACCACCGGCGTCAGCTGCTGCTGCCCTTCCTCCAGCCTCTGCAGCGTACACACTACACAGTACCTGCACTTGAAAATTGCCTGAGAAGAAAAAAACAGACACATAAAATACATTATAATAACAGTTCAAGTCATTAAAAAGTTTGACAGCAAATTAATAGGATATTTTGGCGAGATATGTTTGATAGCTGTCCAATTTAGTCACTTCAGGAATATATCACCCAGCTTCAAAGACGACACTTTTGCAGCGCTTCCAACAAAGTATACATACTGTAAGGATTTAAAAGCGACTCTTCTGTAAGAAAACTATACCCATGCCTTGTTGATGAAATAAATTACATGTACGCCGAGATAATCTGCCTCTCTTATCCAATCCAACAGTATTTTAGTGTAGCAACTTAGTACAAATGGCAAATGTTGTTTTGTTAGTTTATACGCTCTATAGTATATGTTCTGATGATAAAAAAAACCTCAGAAACTTTCGTTTGTGAAATGCTATCTGAAAAAAACTTACTTTCCGAAGCCCGAGCCCTTGCTGGAGTTGTGGGTTGGAACTGAAAAATGCGATGTGGACTTGGACTTCACATTCAGTTCGGCATTGGTATCTCTGCTGCCACAGCCTTAGTCGTTCCTCCGCGTACATGTTGTTTTCTTGATTCAAGATCTGAAAAACAGAGACACATTGCAGATGTTAAAAGGGATATCAAGACATGACAAGAATTCTCATAAACTGAACAAACTTTTGGGTAATGTAAACTTCTTGTCCGAAATTTATGCCTAGATTACAAATTAATTTCCAGTTTTGCCGGAATGGTGCCACATCTATTAATCATCATTTTGCATGGCTAGGACACAAAGCATGTCTAGCTTAAGCTATCCCAAATAAATTATCTTAGGTTTTCATCATCTGTTGGATTTTGAAGAAAACGAGAAATAAGATGTAAATTATACGTCTCTGGCCGAGCCAAGCACTACTAACCATCAAGAGACAAATACTTACCAGCGTCACTTCCGGAATCACTAGAAAATTTGCTTAATCTCTGGGGAAGACGTCTCTTTCGCTTCTACACGGCATCATCTTCCGATACCAGGTTTGACGTGTCCTCTGCCTTCCTGGCGATGTTTTTGCGCTTTCACATAGTTGCCTGTATGTAAAAATAAAACAAATCAATCCTTAAGTTAATCTACGTTATTGGAAATCAATTTCTTTAAATAATGTGTCATCTGAACTAAACAGATTTTTTTTAAAGAGACGAAATTGAGAACAAGATATAGATCTAGGTCTCGATATTTCTAAAAAAACAATATTCATACAAAAAAGGTGGTTTGGGAGCTATTTCAATTGCCTAAAAAACAAACCTGTTGTAATAGGGGGTGGGATAATATAAAGTTGCTAAATGGTGGTGGAGGGAAAAGCATGGAATGTTCCACTCTCGTGGGATTTTAAATGCTATTGAGGGAAGAGTAAAATAAGTCAAGAAATGAGCTGTGGTAGTCGAAGGACTTATTTTCTTCACGAAATAGCATTTTAAATCCCGATGGGAACTTTCCATGATTTTTCCAGACAGCAAAGTTAACAACTCAACTGTTTTAATCATCCGATTACCATGTAATGTAACGAGCCATGCGCACATACCCACTCCAGCAAAGAGTCCATGCTATTATGCGTATTGACCTCTAGCACTGCACTACGTGTTAATAGGCAGCATTTGCTCAAAAGGAATAGTCAATACACACATAATACACAAATGCACTTATCATGCCGATGCGGCTGTAAGCAAATTTTGACAGTAGACAAACAATTTGAATTTCTTAATTGTTCTTTCTAACAAAATAACATCGGTAAGTTGAACAAATTGTATTTTATTACTGCTATTTAGGTGTCATCAATTGTCACTAAAGTACAGATTTTTAGTGAAAGAGTTTTGTACAGTGGTGTTTGAAATGTTAAGTATCAATAGCACAGCTTTTAATACACACAGCCAGGATAGTAATGCAGCTATGTATGCACTAACTCCAAGAAGCTCCGACGCCGTTCGGCATCGGAGCTTCCTGGTGTTATGTGTGCACATACCCTAGCCTACCCAATTACCATACCACTGTTACCAGTCAATGCAATGAAAATTTCAACGGCCTGCACATGCAACATAGAGTCTGCCGTACTTTTAGTTTTAATGCAAATAATCAATATTTTATTTCATTTTACATGCTTCAAAATCAATCAAACAAAGCTTAAATTCCTTACAGATATCAGAATGTTAAAATAACGCTTACCTCGGTGTCGCAGTCTAACAGATTATTTGAAATCTCGAAGTCACGTCATCAAGCAGTCAACTCGTCAGTCAGTTTAAAACACGCGGCAAGCTCTGGAGCGAGCGCGCCGCACCGGCCGCGCCGGATACGATACTATACAGTGGTACGATTATATACGGTGCGTACGCACTTTGTATACACGTGGTTGAATGGAGCATATAAATGACGTAGCGCGGTCGGACTAATTGGGCTGGGGGAGGGGGGGGGGGAAGGGGCACAAACATTATGTGAGGGGGGAGGGGTCACTCCTTATGTATTTCTTTTTTCTTCAAATAATGTCACCTTATGTTTTCTATTTTTTCCTCAAAATTATTGGGGGCACGTGCCTCCCTCCATCGCTACGCCACAGGAGTGCATCAGTTTGACATACCTCGACCCCCCCCCCCCATGCGTATGCATGTGGCCTTATTTCGCCAGCTGGTATTTTTTAAGAAATATTTATTTGGACATAAAAAAAAAATTCAACATCAACGTCTGAATAAAACGTTCTGTAAACGTTTTACAGGACCTATCCAAGAACGTTTAATTTGTAACGTCCAAAAAACGTTTTCTGAACGTCTTCAAAAGACCTAGCTCCGCAGCGAATGTAAGGTCCCAACTTAGACGTTATATACACGTTTTTTAAACGTTTAATATGGACGAAGACAAAACGTTTATTTTGTAACGTCCACAAACGTTTTGTAAACGTCCTATATCAAACGTTCTGTAAACGTCCTATATCAAACGTTCTGTAAACGTCCTATATCAAACGTTCTGTAAACGTCCTATACCAAACGTTTAATTTTGTAACGTCCACAAACGTTTTGTAAACGTCCTATATCAAACGTTCTGTAAACGTCCTATATCAAACGTTCTGTAAACGTCCTATACCAAACGTTTAATTTTGTAACGTCCAAAAAACGTTTTTTAAACGTTCTAAAAAACCTAAACTTTGACGTAAATGAGAAGTCCAAGCTTTAACGTTATATAAACGTTTTTAAAACGTTCATTTAGGACGAAGACGTACAGGACCTAAAAAAAACGTTTTGAAAACGTTCTGAAAACGTTCTGTGTTTGCTGGGCTGATACCTTCCACTTACTAAGTGGTTGCTTATCCACGAGACCACTTTGCCTCACTGCGATTACCTGGTTCGCTTTTAGTTGTTAATACTTTCTGATGCTGATTTAATGATTGTTATGTTTTGAAACAGGTGCATTCAAACTAACATGCCATTGAAAGTAACATTTCGTTGAAGCTAACTTAGAATTGCAGTGCAGCTGTATTTAGGCACTGCTCATTGTTATTCATATTAAAGATGCAGGCTATTCGATTCAGTTTTTTTTAATAGCTCGCATCAGCTATATTTGAATATTTACGTAACAAACTACTCAGCTCTTTCTAACATGGCATCAATTGATGAATTGAAGAAAAGAACGGGCACTCCCTTCATTGAGTGGATACTTTTGTTATTGCGAGGATTTCCAAAGAGGTAGAACTAGCATTCCTGACATTGCAACAATGACCGCATTATTTTGATGTATTGTCCCTAAAAGTACTTAATATGGCTCTTTCTCCTTGTCTGCATGGAGGACAAGCTCTTTCAATACGCCTACATGAACAGAATAGACTGGCTGTAGTGTCATTTCAAGGAAGGAAAACAACTTAAGTTCAAGACAGTTCAAAATAATGTTGGGAGATGGAAAGTAAAATGATACCGTTTTAAAAACCAGTTAGATATGTTTTTTGGACAAGAAGCAGGAGATAATTCATTGCTCGGCAATCTGGACTGTATTTGAAACAGAGCATCCAATATTCCTGATATTTAATAGTATACTATCAATGAAAAAATATAACTAAATTAAAAAAAATAAAATGGACCTCTTTACCCAAGACTGTGTGTCTTTGTTGAGAATAAAGTGATTCTGCTCGGGTATGCAGGCCAGTTGTTAGCCCAGATTGGGCTTGAATAGACTTTAATTTGAAAGACCCTTTGTTTCACCTCGCGAAGTTAAGGCGTTTTCATATGAGAAGTAAAACCCTGCCCATCATTGAATTCATGTTGTAAAGTTGTTTACAGACTGGAAAAGGATAGCATGGGAGTGTACAGAGTGAATAAAAGGAAGGAAGTAGTACTGAAAATGTAAAAAAAAACTTTTTAACCTGGCAATAAGGGACTCTTGAATGTAGTTTAAAAATTGGACATGGCTTTGGGGCTAACGCTGACGACCGCCAGCTAGCTGACGACCGCCAGCTAGCTGACGACCGCCAGCTAGCTGACGACCGCCAGCTAGCTGACGACCGCCAGCTAAAAAAAAAAAAAAAGACCCCCCCCCCAAAAAAAAGACCCCCCCCCCAAAAAAAAGACCCCCCAAAGGGGCTCCCTAACAGTTTTTTCCTATATTCAGCTGCTCCCCACCTCACCATAGGCCCTTTTGGGCTTTAAAACAAAATACACTAGCTGGGGATCGAACCCGATACCTTCGACTTACTAGGCGGTTGCTTATCCACGAGACCACTTTGCCTCACTGCGATTACCTGGTTCACTTTTAGTTGTTAACACTGTGCTTTTGAAAAAAGAAAAAAAAAAAAAAAAAGACCCCCCCCCCCCAAAAAAAAAGACCCCCCCAAAAAAAGGGGCTCCCTAACAGTTTTTTTCCTACACTCAGCTGCTCCCCCTCTCACCATATGCCCTTTTGGGCTTTAAAACAAAATACACTAGCTGGGGATCGAACCTGATACCTTCGACTTACTAAGTGGTTGCTTATCCACGAGACCACTTTGCCTCACTGCAATTACCTGGTTCACTTTTAGTTGTTAACACTGTGCTTTTGAAGAAAAAAAAAAAGAAAAAAAAAGACCCCCCCCCCCAAAGGGGCTCCCTAACAGTTTTTTCCTACACTCAGCTGCTCCCCCTCTCACCATATGCCCTTTAAAACAAAATACACTAGCTGGGGATCGAACCTGATACCTTCCACTTACTAAGTGGTTGCTTATCCACGAGACCACTTTGCCTCACTGCGATTACCTGGTTCGCTTTTAGTTGTTAATACTTTCTGATGCTGATTTAATGATTGTTATGTTTTGAAACAGGTGCATTCAAACTAACATGCCATTGAAAGTAACATTTCGTTGAAGCTAACTTAGAATTGCAGTGCAGCTGTATTTAGGCACTGCTCATTGTTATTCATATTAAAGATGCAGGCTATTCGATTCAGTTTTTTTTAATAGCTCGCATCAGCTATATTTGAATATTTACGTAACAAACTACTCAGCTCTTTCTAACATGGCATCAATTGATGAATTGAAGAAAAGAACGGGCACTCCCTTCATTGAGTGGATACTTTTGTTATTGCGAGGATTTCCAAAGAGGTAGAACTAGCATTCCTGACATTGCAACAATGACCGCATTATTTTGATGTATTGTCCCTAAAAGTACTTAATATGGCTCTTTCTCCTTGTCTGCATGGAGGACAAGCTCTTTCAATACGCCTACATGAACAGAATAGACTGGCTGTAGTGTCATTTCAAGGAAGGAAAACAACTTAAGTTCAAGACAGTTCAAAATAATGTTGGGAGATGGAAAGTAAAATGATACCGTTTTAAAAACCAGTTAGATATGTTTTTTGGACAAGAAGCAGGAGATAATTCATTGCTCGGCAATCTGGACTGTATTTGAAACAGAGCATCCAATATTCCTGATATTTAATAGTATACTATCAATTAAAAAATTTAACTAAATTAAAAAAAATAAAATGGACCTCTTTACCCAAGACTGTGTGTCTTTGTTGAGAATAAAGTGATTCTGCTCGGGTATGCAGGCCAGTTGTTAGCCCAGATTGGGCTTGAATAGACTTTAATTTGAAAGACCCTTTGTTTCACCTCGCGAAGTTAAGGCGTTTTCATATGAGAAGTAAAACCCTGCCCATCATTGAATTCATGTTGTAAAGTTGTTTACAGACTGGAAAAGGATAGCATGGGAGTGTACAGAGTGAATAAAAGGAAGGAAGTAGTACTGAAAATGTAAAAAAAAACTTTTTAACCTGGCAATAAGGGACTCTTGAATGTAGTTTAAAAATTGGACATGGCTTTGGGGCTAACGCTGTCGGCCGCAGGCCACGCTGACGACCGCCAGCTAGCTGACGACCGCCAGCTAGCTGACGACCGCCAGCTAGCTGACGACCGCCAGCTAGCTGACGACCGCCAGCTAGCTGACGACCGCCAGCTAGCTGACGACCGCCAGCTAGCTGACGACCGCCAGCTAGCTGACGACCGCCAGCTAGCTGACGACCGCCAGCTAGCTGACGACCGCCAGCTAGCTGACGACCGCCAGCTAGCTGACGACCGCCAGCTAGCTGACGACCGCCAGCTAAAAAAAAAAAAAAAAGACCCCCCCCAAAAAAAAAAGACCCCCCCCCCAAAAAAAAGACCCCCCAAAGGGGCTCCCTAACAGTTTTTTCCTATATTCAGCTGCTCCCCACCTCACCATAGGCCCTTTTGGGCTTTAAAACAAAATACACTAGCTGGGGATCGAACCCGATACCTTCGACTTACTAGGCGGTTGCTTATCCACGAGACCACTTTGCCTCACTGCGATTACCTGGTTCACTTTTAGTTGTTAACACTGTGCTTTTGAAAAAAAAAAAAAAAAAAAAAAAGACCCCCCCCCCCAAAAAAAAAAGACCCCCCCCCAAAAAGGGGCTCCCTAACAGTTTTTTTCCTACACTCAGCTGCTCCCCCTCTCACCATATGCCCTTTTGGGCTTTAAAACAAAATACACTAGCTGGGGATCGAACCTGATACCTTCGACTTACTAAGTGGTTGCTTATCCACGAGACCACTTTGCCTCACTGCAATTACCTGGTTCACTTTTAGTTGTTAACACTGTGCTTTTGAAGAAAAAAAAAAAAAAAAAAAAGACCCCCCCCCCCCCCCAAAAAAAGACCCCCCCCCCCAAAGGGGCTCCCTAACAGTTTTTTCCTACACTCAGCTGCTCCCCCTCTCACCATATGCCCTTTAAAACAAAATACACTAGCTGGGGATCGAACCTGATACCTTCCACTTACTAAGTGGTTGCTTATCCACGAGACCACTTTGCCTCACTGCGATTACCTGGTTCGCTTTTAGTTGTTAATACTTTCTGATGCTGATTTAATGATTGTTATGTTTTGAAACAGGTGCATTCAAACTAACATGCCATTGAAAGTAACATTTCGTTGAAGCTAACTTAGAATTGCAGTGCAGCTGTATTTAGGCACTGCTCATTGTTATTCATATTAAAGATGCAGGCTATTCGATTCAGTTTTTTTTAATAGCTCGCATCAGCTATATTTGAATATTTACGTAACAAACTACTCAGCTCTTTCTAACATGGCATCAATTGATGAATTGAAGAAAAGAACGGGCACTCCCTTCATTGAGTGGATACTTTTGTTATTGCGAGGATTTCCAAAGAGGTAGAACTAGCATTCCTGACATTGCAACAATGACCGCATTATTTTGATGTATTGTCCCTAAAAGTACTTAATATGGCTCTTTCTCCTTGTCTGCATGGAGGACAAGCTCTTTCAATACGCCTACATGAACAGAATAGACTGGCTGTAGTGTCATTTCAAGGAAGGAAAACAACTTAAGTTCAAGACAGTTCAAAATAATGTTGGGAGATGGAAAGTAAAATGATACCGTTTTAAAAACCAGTTAGATATGTTTTTTGGACAAGAAGCAGGAGATAATTCATTGCTCGGCAATCTGGACTGTATTTGAAACAGAGCATCCAATATTCCTGATATTTAATAGTATACTATCAATGAAAAAATATAACTAAATTAAAAAAAATAAAATGGACCTCTTTACCCAAGACTGTGTGTCTTTGTTGAGAATAAAGTGATTCTGCTCGGGTATGCAGGCCAGTTGTTAGCCCAGATTGGGCTTGAATAGACTTTAATTTGAAAGACCCTTTGTTTCACCTCGCGAAGTTAAGGCGTTTTCATATGAGAAGTAAAACCCTGCCCATCATTGAATTCATGTTGTAAAGTTGTTTACAGACTGGAAAAGGATAGCATGGGAGTGTACAGAGTGAATAAAAGGAAGGAAGTAGTACTGAAAATGTAAAAAAAAACTTTTTAACCTGGCAATAAGGGACTCTTGAATGTAGTTTAAAAATTGGACATGGCTTTGGGGCTAACGCTATCGGCCGCAGGCCACGCTGACGACCGCCAGCTAGCTGACGACCGCCAGCTAGCTGACGACCGCCAGCTAGCTGACGACCGCCAGCTAGCTGACGACCGCCAGCTAGCTGACGACCGCCAGCTAGCTGACGACCGCCAGCTAGCTGACGACCGCCAGCTAGCTGACGACCGCCAGCTAGCTGACGACCGCCAGCTAGCTGACGACCGCCAGCTAGCTGACGACCGCCAGCTAGCTGACGACCGCCAGCTAGCTGACGACCGCCAGCTAGCTGACGACCGCCAGCTAAAAAAAAAAAAAAAGACCCCCCCCCCAAAAAAAAGACCCCCCCCCCAAAAAAAAAAGACCCCCCAAAGGGGCTCCCTAACAGTTTTTTCCTATATTCAGCTGCTCCCCACCTCACCATAGGCCCTTTTGGGCTTTAAAACAAAATACACTAGCTGGGGATCGAACCCGATACCTTCGACTTACTAGGCGGTTGCTTATCCACGAGACCACTTTGCCTCACTGCGATTACCTGGTTCACTTTTAGTTGTTAACACTGTGCTTTTGAAAAAAAAAAAAAAAAAAAAAAAAGACCCCCCCCCAAAAAAAAAAAAGACCCCCCCCCCAAAAAGGGGCTCCCTAACAGTTTTTTTCCTACACTCAGCTGCTCCCCCTCTCACCATATGCCCTTTTGGGCTTTAAAACAAAATACACTAGCTGGGGATCGAACCTGATACCTTCGACTTACTAAGTGGTTGCTTATCCACGAGACCACTTTGCCTCACTGCAATTACCTGGTTCACTTTTAGTTGTTAACACTGTGCTTTTGAAGAAAAAAAAAAGAAAAAAAAAGACCCCCCCCCCCCCCAAAAAAAAAGACCCCCCCCCCCCCAAAGGGGCTCCCTAACAGTTTTTTCCTACACTCAGCTGCTCCCCCTCTCACCATATGCCCTTTAAAACAAAATACACTAGCTGGGGATCGAACCTGATACCTTCCACTTACTAAGTGGTTGCTTATCCACGAGACCACTTTGCCTCACTGCGATTACCTGGTTCGCTTTTAGTTGTTAATACTTTCTGATGCTGATTTAATGATTGTTATGTTTTGAAACAGGTGCATTCAAACTAACATGCCATTGAAAGTAACATTTCGTTGAAGCTAACTTAGAATTGCAGTGCAGCTGTATTTAGGCACTGCTCATTGTTATTCATATTAAAGATGCAGGCTATTCGATTCAGTTTTTTTTAATAGCTCGCATCAGCTATATTTGAATATTTACGTAACAAACTACTCAGCTCTTTCTAACATGGCATCAATTGATGAATTGAAGAAAAGAACGGGCACTCCCTTCATTGAGTGGATACTTTTGTTATTGCGAGGATTTCCAAAGAGGTAGAACTAGCATTCCTGACATTGCAACAATGACCGCATTATTTTGATGTATTGTCCCTAAAAGTACTTAATATGGCTCTTTCTCCTTGTCTGCATGGAGGACAAGCTCTTTCAATACGCCTACATGAACAGAATAGACTGGCTGTAGTGTCATTTCAAGGAAGGAAAACAACTTAAGTTCAAGACAGTTCAAAATAATGTTGGGAGATGGAAAGTAAAATGATACCGTTTTAAAAACCAGTTAGATATGTTTTTTGGACAAGAAGCAGGAGATAATTCATTGCTCGGCAATCTGGACTGTATTTGAAACAGAGCATCCAATATTCCTGATATTTAATAGTATACTATCAATGAAAAAATATAACTAAATTAAAAAAAATAAAATGGACCTCTTTACCCAAGACTGTGTGTCTTTGTTGAGAATAAAGTGATTCTGCTCGGGTATGCAGGCCAGTTGTTAGCCCAGATTGGGCTTGAATAGACTTTAATTTGAAAGACCCTTTGTTTCACCTCGCGAAGTTAAGGCGTTTTCATATGAGAAGTAAAACCCTGCCCATCATTGAATTCATGTTGTAAAGTTGTTTACAGACTGGAAAAGGATAGCATGGGAGTGTACAGAGTGAATAAAAGGAAGGAAGTAGTACTGAAAATGTAAAAAAAAACTTTTTAACCTGGCAATAAGGGACTCTTGAATGTAGTTTAAAAATTGGACATGGCTTTGGGGCTAACGCTATCGGCCGCAGGCCACGCTGACGACCGCCAGCTAGCTGACGACCGCCAGCTAGCTGACGACCGCCAGCTAGCTGACGACCGCCAGCTAGCTGACGACCGCCAGCTAGCTGACGACCGCCAGCTAGCTGACGACCGCCAGCTAGCTGACGACCGCCAGCTAGCTGACGACCGCCAGCTAGCCAGCTAGCTGACGACCGCCAGCTAGCTGACGACCGCCAGCTAGCTGACGACCGCCAGCTAAAAAAAAAAAAAAAGACCCCCCCCCCCAAAAAAAGACCCCCCCCCAAAAAAAAGACCCCCCAAAGGGGCTCCCTAACAGTTTTTTCCTATATTCAGCTGCTCCCCACCTCACCATAGGCCCTTTTGGGCTTTAAAACAAAATACACTAGCTGGGGATCGAACCCGATACCTTCGACTTACTAGGCGGTTGCTTATCCACGAGACCACTTTGCCTCACTGCGATTACCTGGTTCACTTTTAGTTGTTAACACTGTGCTTTTGAAAAAAAAAAAAAAAAAAAAAAAAGACCCCCCCCCCCCAAAAAAAAAGACCCCCCCCAAAAAAAGGGGCTCCCTAACAGTTTTTTTCCTACACTCAGCTGCTCCCCCTCTCACCATATGCCCTTTTGGGCTTTAAAACAAAATACACTAGCTGGGGATCGAACCTGATACCTTCGACTTACTAAGTGGTTGCTTATCCACGAGACCACTTTGCCTCACTGCAATTACCTGGTTCACTTTTAGTTGTTAACACTGTGCTTTTGAAGAAAAAAAAAAAGAAAAAAAAAGACCCCCCCCCCAAAAAAAAAAAAAGACCCCCCCCCCCAAAGGGGCTCCCTAACAGTTTTTTCCTACACTCAGCTGCTCCCCCTCTCACCATATGCCCTTTAAAACAAAATACACTAGCTGGGGATCGAACCTGATACCTTCCACTTACTAAATGGTTGCTTATCCACGAGACCACTTTGCCTCACTGCGATTACCTGGTTCGCTTTTAGTTGTTAATACTTTCTGATGCTGATTTAATGATTGTTATGTTTTGAAACAGGTGCATTCAAACTAACATGCCATTGAAAGTAACATTTCGTTGAAGCTAACTTAG
This sequence comes from Strongylocentrotus droebachiensis, assembly GCA_035222895.1. Classification (NCBI taxonomy): domain Eukaryota; kingdom Metazoa; phylum Echinodermata; class Echinoidea; order Camarodonta; family Strongylocentrotidae; genus Strongylocentrotus; species Strongylocentrotus droebachiensis. The sequence goes on along the minus strand of JAVYIG010006197.1, from coordinate 103,505 downwards.
AATTGCAGTGCAGCTGTATTTAGGCACTGCTCATTGTTATTCATATTAAAGATGCAGGCTATTCGATTCAGTTTTTTTTAATAGCTCGCATCAGCTATATTTGAATATTTACGTAACAAACTACTCAGCTCTTTCTAACATGGCATCAATTGATGAATTGAAGAAAAGAACGGGCACTCCCTTCATTGAGTGGATACTTTTGTTATTGCGAGGATTTCCAAAGAGGTAGAACTAGCATTCCTGACATTGCAACAATGACCGCATTATTTTGATGTATTGTCCCTAAAAGTACTTAATATGGCTCTTTCTCCTTGTCTGCATGGAGGACAAGCTCTTTCAATACGCCTACATGAACAGAATAGACTGGCTGTAGTGTCATTTCAAGGAAGGAAAACAACTTAAGTTCAAGACAGTTCAAAATAATGTTGGGAGATGGAAAGTAAAATGATACCGTTTTAAAAACCAGTTAGATATGTTTTTTGGACAAGAAGCAGGAGATAATTCATTGCTCGGCAATCTGGACTGTATTTGAAACAGAGCATCCAATATTCCTGATATTTAATAGTATACTATCAATGAAAAAATATAACTAAATTAAAAAAAATAAAATGGACCTCTTTACCCAAGACTGTGTGTCTTTGTTGAGAATAAAGTGATTCTGCTCGGGTATGCAGGCCAGTTGTTAGCCCAGATTGGGCTTGAATAGACTTTAATTTGAAAGACCCTTTGTTTCACCTCGCGAAGTTAAGGCGTTTTCATATGAGAAGTAAAACCCTGCCCATCATTGAATTCATGTTGTAAAGTTGTTTACAGACTGGAAAAGGATAGCATGGGAGTGTACAGAGTGAATAAAAGGAAGGAAGTAGTACTGAAAATGTAAAAAAAAACTTTTTAACCTGGCAATAAGGGACTCTTGAATGTAGTTTAAAAATTGGACATGGCTTTGGGGCTAACGCTATCGGCCGCAGGCCACGCTGACGACCGCCAGCTAGCTGACGACCGCCAGCTAAAAAAAAAAAAAAAGACCCCCCCCCAAAAAAAAAGACCCCCCCCAAAAAAAAAAGACCCCCCCAAAGGGGCTCCCTAACAGTTTTTTCCTATATTCAGCTGCTCCCCACCTCACCATAGGCCCTTTTGGGCTTTAAAACAAAATACACTAGCTGGGGATCGAACCCGATACCTTCGACTTACTAGGCGGTTGCTTATCCACGAGACCACTTTGCCTCACTGCGATTACCTGGTTCACTTTTAGTTGTTAACACTGTGCTTTTGAAAAAAGAAAAAAAAAAAAAAAAAGACCCCCCCCCCCCCAAAAAAAAGACCCCCCCCCCAAAAAGGGGCTCCCTAACAGTTTTTTTCCTACACTCAGCTGCTCCCCCTCTCACCATATGCCCTTTTGGGCTTTAAAACAAAATACACTAGCTGGGGATCGAACCTGATACCTTCGACTTACTAAGTGGTTGCTTATCCACGAGACCACTTTGCCTCACTGCAATTACCTGGTTCACTTTTAGTTGTTAACACTGTGCTTTTGAAGAAAAAAAAAAAGAAAAAAAAAGACCCCCCCCCCCAAAGGGGCTCCCTAACAGTTTTTTCCTACACTCAGCTGCTCCCCCTCTCACCATATGCCCTTTAAAACAAAATACACTAGCTGGGGATCGAACCTGATACCTTCCACTTACTAAGTGGTTGCTTATCCACGAGACCACTTTGCCTCACTGCGATTACCTGGTTCGCTTTTAGTTGTTAATACTTTCTGATGCTGATTTAATGATTGTTATGTTTTGAAACAGGTGCATTCAAACTAACATGCCATTGAAAGTAACATTTCGTTGAAGCTAACTTAGAATTGCAGTGCAGCTGTATTTAGGCACTGCTCATTGTTATTCATATTAAAGATGCAGGCTATTCGATTCAGTTTTTTTTAATAGCTCGCATCAGCTATATTTGAATATTTACGTAACAAACTACTCAGCTCTTTCTAACATGGCATCAATTGATGAATTGAAGAAAAGAACGGGCACTCCCTTCATTGAGTGGATACTTTTGTTATTGCGAGGATTTCCAAAGAGGTAGAACTAGCATTCCTGACATTGCAACAATGACCGCATTATTTTGATGTATTGTCCCTAAAAGTACTTAATATGGCTCTTTCTCCTTGTCTGCATGGAGGACAAGCTCTTTCAATACGCCTACATGAACAGAATAGACTGGCTGTAGTGTCATTTCAAGGAAGGAAAACAACTTAAGTTCAAGACAGTTCAAAATAATGTTGGGAGATGGAAAGTAAAATGATACCGTTTTAAAAACCAGTTAGATATGTTTTTTGGACAAGAAGCAGGAGATAATTCATTGCTCGGCAATCTGGACTGTATTTGAAACAGAGCATCCAATATTCCTGATATTTAATAGTATACTATCAATGAAAAAATATAACTAAATTAAAAAAAATAAAATGGACCTCTTTACCCAAGACTGTGTGTCTTTGTTGAGAATAAAGTGATTCTGCTCGGGTATGCAGGCCAGTTGTTAGCCCAGATTGGGCTTGAATAGACTTTAATTTGAAAGACCCTTTGTTTCACCTCGCGAAGTTAAGGCGTTTTCATATGAGAAGTAAAACCCTGCCCATCATTGAATTCATGTTGTAAAGTTGTTTACAGACTGGAAAAGGATAGCATGGGAGTGTACAGAGTGAATAAAAGGAAGGAAGTAGTACTGAAAATGTAAAAAAAAACTTTTTAACCTGGCAATAAGGGACTCTTGAATGTAGTTTAAAAATTGGACATGGCTTTGGGGCTAACGCTATCGGCCGCAGGCCACGCTGACGACCGCCAGCTAGCTGACGAGACCGCCAGCTAGCTGACGAGACCGCCAGCTAGCTGACGAGACCGCCAGCTAGCTGACGAGACCGCCAGCTAGCTGACGAGACCGCCAGCTAGCTGACGAGACCGCCAGCTAGCTGACGAGACCGCCAGCTAGCTGACGAGACCGCCAGCTAGCTGACGAGACCGCCAGCTAGCTGACGAGACCGCCAGCTAGCTGACGAGACCGCCAGCTAGCTGACGAGACCGCCAGCTAGCTGACGAGACCGCCAGCTAGCTGACGAGACCGCCAGCTAGCTGACGAGACCGCCAGCTAGCTGACGAGACCGCCAGCTAGCTGACGACCGCCAGCTAGCTGACGACCGCCAGCTAAAAAAAAAAAAAAAGACCCCCCCCCCAAAAAAAAGACCCCCCCCCCAAAAAAAAAAGACCCCCCAAAGGGGCTCCCTAACAGTTTTTTCCTATATTCAGCTGCTCCCCACCTCACCATAGGCCCTTTTGGGCTTTAAAACAAAATACACTAGCTGGGGATCGAACCCGATACCTTCGACTTACTAGGCGGTTGCTTATCCACGAGACCACTTTGCCTCACTGCGATTACCTGGTTCACTTTTAGTTGTTAACACTGTGCTTTTGAAAAAAAAAAAAAAAAAAAAAAAAGACCCCCCCCCAAAAAAAAAAAAGACCCCCCCCCCAAAAAGGGGCTCCCTAACAGTTTTTTTCCTACACTCAGCTGCTCCCCCTCTCACCATATGCCCTTTTGGGCTTTAAAACAAAATACACTAGCTGGGGATCGAACCTGATACCTTCGACTTACTAAGTGGTTGCTTATCCACGAGACCACTTTGCCTCACTGCAATTACCTGGTTCACTTTTAGTTGTTAACACTGTGCTTTTGAAGAAAAAAAAAAAGAAAAAAAAAGACCCCCCCCCCCCCCAAAAAAAAGACCCCCCCCCCCCCCAAAGGGGCTCCCTAACAGTTTTTTCCTACACTCAGCTGCTCCCCCTCTCACCATATGCCCTTTAAAACAAAATACACTAGCTGGGGATCGAACCTGATACCTTCCACTTACTAAGTGGTTGCTTATCCACGAGACCACTTTGCCTCACTGCGATTACCTGGTTCGCTTTTAGTTGTTAATACTTTCTGATGCTGATTTAATGATTGTTATGTTTTGAAACAGGTGCATTCAAACTAACATGCCATTGAAAGTAACATTTCGTTGAAGCTAACTTAGAATTGCAGTGCAGCTGTATTTAGGCACTGCTCATTGTTATTCATATTAAAGATGCAGGCTATTCGATTCAGTTTTTTTTAATAGCTCGCATCAGCTATATTTGAATATTTACGTAACAAACTACTCAGCTCTTTCTAACATGGCATCAATTGATGAATTGAAGAAAAGAACGGGCACTCCCTTCATTGAGTGGATACTTTTGTTATTGCGAGGATTTCCAAAGAGGTAGAACTAGCATTCCTGACATTGCAACAATGACCGCATTATTTTGATGTATTGTCCCTAAAAGTACTTAATATGGCTCTTTCTCCTTGTCTGCATGGAGGACAAGCTCTTTCAATACGCCTACATGAACAGAATAGACTGGCTGTAGTGTCATTTCAAGGAAGGAAAACAACTTAAGTTCAAGACAGTTCAAAATAATGTTGGGAGATGGAAAGTAAAATGATACCGTTTTAAAAACCAGTTAGATATGTTTTTTGGACAAGAAGCAGGAGATAATTCATTGCTCGGCAATCTGGACTGTATTTGAAACAGAGCATCCAATATTCCTGATATTTAATAGTATACTATCAATGAAAAAATATAACTAAATTAAAAAAAATAAAATGGACCTCTTTACCCAAGACTGTGTGTCTTTGTTGAGAATAAAGTGATTCTGCTCGGGTATGCAGGCCAGTTGTTAGCCCAGATTGGGCTTGAATAGACTTTAATTTGAAAGACCCTTTGTTTCACCTCGCGAAGTTAAGGCGTTTTCATATGAGAAGTAAAACCCTGCCCATCATTGAATTCATGTTGTAAAGTTGTTTACAGACTGGAAAAGGATAGCATGGGAGTGTACAGAGTGAATAAAAGGAAGGAAGTAGTACTGAAAATGTAAAAAAAAACTTTTTAACCTGGCAATAAGGGACTCTTGAATGTAGTTTAAAAATTGGACATGGCTTTGGGGCTAACGCTATCGGCCGCAGGCCACGCTGACGACCGCCAGCTAGCTGACGACCGCCAGCTAGCTGACGACCGCCAGCTAGCTGACGACCGCCAGCTAGCTGACGACCGCCAGCTAGCTGACGACCGCCAGCTAGCTGACGACCGCCAGCTAGCTGACGACCGCCAGCTAGCTGACGACCGCCAGCTAGCTGACGACCGCCAGCTAGCCAGCTAGCTGACGACCGCCAGCTAGCTGACGACCGCCAGCTAGCTGACGACCGCCAGCTAAAAAAAAAAAAAAAGACCCCCCCCCCCAAAAAAAGACCCCCCCCCAAAAAAAAGACCCCCCAAAGGGGCTCCCTAACAGTTTTTTCCTATATTCAGCTGCTCCCCACCTCACCATAGGCCCTTTTGGGCTTTAAAACAAAATACACTAGCTGGGGATCGAACCCGATACCTTCGACTTACTAGGCGGTTGCTTATCCACGAGACCACTTTGCCTCACTGCGATTACCTGGTTCACTTTTAGTTGTTAACACTGTGCTTTTGAAAAAAAAAAAAAAAAAAAAAAAGACCCCCCCCCCCCCAAAAAAAAGACCCCCCCCAAAAAAAGGGGCTCCCTAACAGTTTTTTTCCTACACTCAGCTGCTCCCCCTCTCACCATATGCCCTTTTGGGCTTTAAAACAAAATACACTAGCTGGGGATCGAACCTGATACCTTCGACTTACTAAGTGGTTGCTTATCCACGAGACCACTTTGCCTCACTGCAATTACCTGGTTCACTTTTAGTTGTTAACACTGTGCTTTTGAAGAAAAAAAAAAAGAAAAAAAAAGACCCCCCCCCCAAAAAAAAAAAAAGACCCCCCCCCCCAAAGGGGCTCCCTAACAGTTTTTTCCTACACTCAGCTGCTCCCCCTCTCACCATATGCCCTTTAAAACAAAATACACTAGCTGGGGATCGAACCTGATACCTTCCACTTACTAAATGGTTGCTTATCCACGAGACCACTTTGCCTCACTGCGATTACCTGGTTCGCTTTTAGTTGTTAATACTTTCTGATGCTGATTTAATGATTGTTATGTTTTGAAACAGGTGCATTCAAACTAACATGCCATTGAAAGTAACATTTCGTTGAAGCTAACTTAGAATTGCAGTGCAGCTGTATTTAGGCACTGCTCATTGTTATTCATATTAAAGATGCAGGCTATTCGATTCAGTTTTTTTTAATAGCTCGCATCAGCTATATTTGAATATTTACGTAACAAACTACTCAGCTCTTTCTAACATGGCATCAATTGATGAATTGAAGAAAAGAACGGGCACTCCCTTCATTGAGTGGATACTTTTGTTATTGCGAGGATTTCCAAAGAGGTAGAACTAGCATTCCTGACATTGCAACAATGACCGCATTATTTTGATGTATTGTCCCTAAAAGTACTTAATATGGCTCTTTCTCCTTGTCTGCATGGAGGACAAGCTCTTTCAATACGCCTACATGAACAGAATAGACTGGCTGTAGTGTCATTTCAAGGAAGGAAAACAACTTAAGTTCAAGACAGTTCAAAATAATGTTGGGAGATGGAAAGTAAAATGATACCGTTTTAAAAACCAGTTAGATATGTTTTTTGGACAAGAAGCAGGAGATAATTCATTGCTCGGCAATCTGGACTGTATTTGAAACAGAGCATCCAATATTCCTGATATTTAATAGTATACTATCAATGAAAAAATATAACTAAATTAAAAAAAATAAAATGGACCTCTTTACCCAAGACTGTGTGTCTTTGTTGAGAATAAAGTGATTCTGCTCGGGTATGCAGGCCAGTTGTTAGCCCAGATTGGGCTTGAATAGACTTTAATTTGAAAGACCCTTTGTTTCACCTCGCGAAGTTAAGGCGTTTTCATATGAGAAGTAAAACCCTGCCCATCATTGAATTCATGTTGTAAAGTTGTTTACAGACTGGAAAAGGATAGCATGGGAGTGTACAGAGTGAATAAAAGGAAGGAAGTAGTACTGAAAATGTAAAAAAAAACTTTTTAACCTGGCAATAAGGGACTCTTGAATGTAGTTTAAAAATTGGACATGGCTTTGGGGCTAACGCTATCGGCCGCAGGCCACGCTGACGACCGCCAGCTAGCTGACGACCGCCAGCTAAAAAAAAAAAAAAAGACCCCCCCCCAAAAAAAAAGACCCCCCCCAAAAAAAAAAGACCCCCCCAAAGGGGCTCCCTAACAGTTTTTTCCTATATTCAGCTGCTCCCCACCTCACCATAGGCCCTTTTGGGCTTTAAAACAAAATACACTAGCTGGGGATCGAACCCGATACCTTCGACTTACTAGGCGGTTGCTTATCCACGAGACCACTTTGCCTCACTGCGATTACCTGGTTCACTTTTAGTTGTTAACACTGTGCTTTTGAAAAAAGAAAAAAAAAAAAAAAAAGACCCCCCCCCCCCAAAAAAAAAGACCCCCCCCCCAAAAAGGGGCTCCCTAACAGTTTTTTTCCTACACTCAGCTGCTCCCCCTCTCACCATATGCCCTTTTGGGCTTTAAAACAAAATACACTAGCTGGGGATCGAACCTGATACCTTCGACTTACTAAGTGGTTGCTTATCCACGAGACCACTTTGCCTCACTGCAATTACCTGGTTCACTTTTAGTTGTTAACACTGTGCTTTTGAAGAAAAAAAAAAAGAAAAAAAAAGACCCCCCCCCCCCAAAGGGGCTCCCTAACAGTTTTTTCCTACACTCAGCTGCTCCCCCTCTCACCATATGCCCTTTAAAACAAAATACACTAGCTGGGGATCGAACCTGATACCTTCCACTTACTAAGTGGTTGCTTATCCACGAGACCACTTTGCCTCACTGCGATTACCTGGTTCGCTTTTAGTTGTTAATACTTTCTGATGCTGATTTAATGATTGTTATGTTTTGAAACAGGTGCATTCAAACTAACATGCCATTGAAAGTAACATTTCGTTGAAGCTAACTTAGAATTGCAGTGCAGCTGTATTTAGGCACTGCTCATTGTTATTCATATTAAAGATGCAGGCTATTCGATTCAGTTTTTTTTAATAGCTCGCATCAGCTATATTTGAATATTTACGTAACAAACTACTCAGCTCTTTCTAACATGGCATCAATTGATGAATTGAAGAAAAGAACGGGCACTCCCTTCATTGAGTGGATACTTTTGTTATTGCGAGGATTTCCAAAGAGGTAGAACTAGCATTCCTGACATTGCAACAATGACCGCATTATTTTGATGTATTGTCCCTAAAAGTACTTAATATGGCTCTTTCTCCTTGTCTGCATGGAGGACAAGCTCTTTCAATACGCCTACATGAACAGAATAGACTGGCTGTAGTGTCATTTCAAGGAAGGAAAACAACTTAAGTTCAAGACAGTTCAAAATAATGTTGGGAGATGGAAAGTAAAATGATACCGTTTTAAAAACCAGTTAGATATGTTTTTTGGACAAGAAGCAGGAGATAATTCATTGCTCGGCAATCTGGACTGTATTTGAAACAGAGCATCCAATATTCCTGATATTTAATAGTATACTATCAATGAAAAAATATAACTAAATTAAAAAAAATAAAATGGACCTCTTTACCCAAGACTGTGTGTCTTTGTTGAGAATAAAGTGATTCTGCTCGGGTATGCAGGCCAGTTGTTAGCCCAGATTGGGCTTGAATAGACTTTAATTTGAAAGACCCTTTGTTTCACCTCGCGAAGTTAAGGCGTTTTCATATGAGAAGTAAAACCCTGCCCATCATTGAATTCATGTTGTAAAGTTGTTTACAGACTGGAAAAGGATAGCATGGGAGTGTACAGAGTGAATAAAAGGAAGGAAGTAGTACTGAAAATGTAAAAAAAAACTTTTTAACCTGGCAATAAGGGACTCTTGAATGTAGTTTAAAAATTGGACATGGCTTTGGGGCTAACGCTATCGGCCGCAGGCCACGCTGACGACCGCCAGCTAGCTGACGAGACCGCCAGCTAGCTGACGAGACCGCCAGCTAGCTGACGAGACCGCCAGCTAGCTGACGAGACCGCCAGCTAGCTGACGAGACCGCCAGCTAGCTGACGAGACCGCCAGCTAGCTGACGAGACCGCCAGCTAGCTGACGAGACCGCCAGCTAGCTGACGAGACCGCCAGCTAGCTGACGAGACCGCCAGCTAGCTGACGAGACCGCCAGCTAGCTGACGAGACCGCCAGCTAGCTGACGAGACCGCCAGCTAGCTGACGACCGCCAGCTAAAAAAAAAAAAAAAGACCCCCCCCCAAAAAAAAGACCCCCCCCCAAAAAAAAAGACCCCCCAAAGGGGCTCCCTAACAGTTTTTTCCTATATTCAGCTGCTCCCCACCTCACCATAGGCCCTTTTGGGCTTTAAAACAAAATACACTAGCTGGGGATCGAACCCGATACCTTCGACTTACTAGGCGGTTGCTTATCCACGAGACCACTTTGCCTCACTGCGATTACCTGGTTCACTTTTAGTTGTTAACACTGTGCTTTTGAAAAAAGAAAAAAAAAAGAAAAAAGACCCCCCCCCAAAAAAAAAAGACCCCCCCCAAAAAAGGGGCTCCCTAACAGTTTTTTTCCTACACTCAGCTGCTCCCCCTCTCACCATATGCCCTTTTGGGCTTTAAAACAAAATACACTAGCTGGGGATCGAACCTGATACCTTCGACTTACTAAGTGGTTGCTTATCCACGAGACCACTTTGCCTCACTGCAATTACCTGGTTCACTTTTAGTTGTTAACACTGTGCTTTTGAAGAAAAAAAAAAAGAAAAAAAAAGACCCCCCCCCCAAAAAAAAAAGACCCCCCCCCCCCAAAGGGGCTCCCTAACAGTTTTTTCCTACACTCAGCTGCTCCCCCTCTCACCATATGCCCTTTAAAACAAAATACACTAGCTGGGGATCGAACCTGATACCTTCCACTTACTAAGTGGTTGCTTATCCACGAGACCACTTTGCCTCACTGCGATTACCTGGTTCGCTTTTAGTTGTTAATACTTTCTGATGCTGATTTAATGATTGTTATGTTTTGAAACAGGTGCATTCAAACTAACATGCCATTGAAAGTAACATTTCGTTGAAGCTAACTTAGAATTGCAGTGCAGCTGTATTTAGGCACTGCTCATTGTTATTCATATTAAAGATGCAGGCTATTCGATTCAGTTTTTTTTAATAGCTCGCATCAGCTATATTTGAATATTTACGTAACAAACTACTCAGCTCTTTCTAACATGGCATCAATTGATGAATTGAAGAAAAGAACGGGCACTCCCTTCATTGAGTGGATACTTTTGTTATTGCGAGGATTTCCAAAGAGGTAGAACTAGCATTCCTGACATTGCAACAATGACCGCATTATTTTGATGTATTGTCCCTAAAAGTACTTAATATGGCTCTTTCTCCTTGTCTGCATGGAGGACAAGCTCTTTCAATACGCCTACATGAACAGAATAGACTGGCTGTAGTGTCATTTCAAGGAAGGAAAACAACTTAAGTTCAAGACAGTTCAAAATAATGTTGGGAGATGGAAAGTAAAATGATACCGTTTTAAAAACCAGTTAGATATGTTTTTTGGACAAGAAGCAGGAGATAATTCATTGCTCGGCAATCTGGACTGTATTTGAAACAGAGCATCCAATATTCCTGATATTTAATAGTATACTATCAATGAAAAAATATAACTAAATTAAAAAAAATAAAATGGACCTCTTTACCCAAGACTGTGTGTCTTTGTTGAGAATAAAGTGATTCTGCTCGGGTATGCAGGCCAGTTGTTAGCCCAGATTGGGCTTGAATAGACTTTAATTTGAAAGACCCTTTGTTTCACCTCGCGAAGTTAAGGCGTTTTCATATGAGAAGTAAAACCCTGCCCATCATTGAATTCATGTTGTAAAGTTGTTTACAGACTGGAAAAGGATAGCATGGGAGTGTACAGAGTGAATAAAAGGAAGGAAGTAGTACTGAAAATGTAAAAAAAAACTTTTTAACCTGGCAATAAGGGACTCTTGAATGTAGTTTAAAAATTGGACATGGCTTTGGGGCTAACGCTATCGGCCGCAGGCCACGCTGACGACCGCCAGCTAGCTGACGAGACCGCCAGCTAGCTGACGAGACCGCCAGCTAGCTGACGAGACCGCCAGCTAGCTGACGAGACCGCCAGCTAGCTGACGAGACCGCCAGCTAGCTGACGAGACCGCCAGCTAGCTGACGAGACCGCCAGCTAGCTGACGAGACCGCCAGCTAGCTGACGAGACCGCCAGCTAGCTGACGAGACCGCCAGCTAGCTGACGAGACCGCCAGCTAGCTGACGAGACCGCCAGCTAGCTGACGAGACCGCCAGCTAGCTGACGAGACCGCCAGCTAGCTGACGAGACCGCCAGCTAAAAAAAAAAAAAAAGACCCCCCCCCCCAAAAAAAAGACCCCCCCCAAAAAAAAAGACCCCCCAAAGGGGCTCCCTAACAGTTTTTTCCTATATTCAGCTGCTCCCCACCTCACCATAGGCCCTTTTGGGCTTTAAAACAAAATACACTAGCTGGGGATCGAACCCGATACCTTCGACTTACTAGGCGGTTGCTTATCCACGAGACCACTTTGCCTCACTGCGATTACCTGGTTCACTTTTAGTTGTTAACACTGTGCTTTTGAAAAAAGAAAAAAAAAAAAAAAAAGACCCCCCCCCCAAAAAAAAAAGACCCCCCCCAAAAAAGGGGCTCCCTAACAGTTTTTTTCCTACACTCAGCTGCTCCCCCTCTCACCATATGCCCTTTTGGGCTTTAAAACAAAATACACTAGCTGGGGATCGAACCTGATACCTTCGACTTACTAAGTGGTTGCTTATCCACGAGACCACTTTGCCTCACTGCAATTACCTGGTTCACTTTTAGTTGTTAACACTGTGCTTTTGAAGAAAAAAAAAAGAAAAAAAAAGACCCCCCCCCAAAAAAAAAAAGACCCCCCCCCCAAAGGGGCTCCCTAACAGTTTTTTCCTACACTCAGCTGCTCCCCCTCTCACCATATGCCCTTTAAAACAAAATACACTAGCTGGGGATCGAACCTGATACCTTCCACTTACTAAGTGGTTGCTTATCCACGAGACCACTTTGCCTCACTGCGATTACCTGGTTCGCTTTTAGTTGTTAATACTTTCTGATGCTGATTTAATGATTGTTATGTTTTGAAACAGGTGCATTCAAACTAACATGCCATTGAAAGTAACATTTCGTTGAAGCTAACTTAGAATTGCAGTGCAGCTGTATTTAGGCACTGCTCATTGTTATTCATATTAAAGATGCAGGCTATTCGATTCAGTTTTTTTTAATAGCTCGCATCAGCTATATTTGAATATTTACGTAACAAACTACTCAGCTCTTTCTAACATGGCATCAATTGATGAATTGAAGAAAAGAACGGGCACTCCCTTCATTGAGTGGATACTTTTGTTATTGCGAGGATTTCCAAAGAGGTAGAACTAGCATTCCTGACATTGCAACAATGACCGCATTATTTTGATGTATTGTCCCTAAAAGTACTTAATATGGCTCTTTCTCCTTGTCTGCATGGAGGACAAGCTCTTTCAATACGCCTACATGAACAGAATAGACTGGCTGTAGTGTCATTTCAAGGAAGGAAAACAACTTAAGTTCAAGACAGTTCAAAATAATGTTGGGAGATGGAAAGTAAAATGATACCGTTTTAAAAACCAGTTAGATATGTTTTTTGGACAAGAAGCAGGAGATAATTCATTGCTCGGCAATCTGGACTGTATTTGAAACAGAGCATCCAATATTCCTGATATTTAATAGTATACTATCAATGAAAAAATATAACTAAATTAAAAAAAATAAAATGGACCTCTTTACCCAAGACTGTGTGTCTTTGTTGAGAATAAAGTGATTCTGCTCGGGTATGCAGGCCAGTTGTTAGCCCAGATTGGGCTTGAATAGACTTTAATTTGAAAGACCCTTTGTTTCACCTCGCGAAGTTAAGGCGTTTTCATATGAGAAGTAAAACCCTGCCCATCATTGAATTCATGTTGTAAAGTTGTTTACAGACTGGAAAAGGATAGCATGGGAGTGTACAGAGTGAATAAAAGGAAGGAAGTAGTACTGAAAATGTAAAAAAAAACTTTTTAACCTGGCAATAAGGGACTCTTGAATGTAGTTTAAAAATTGGACATGGCTTTGGGGCTAACGCTATCGGCCGCAGGCCACGCTGACGACCGCCAGCTAGCTGACGAGACCGCCAGCTAGCTGACGAGACCGCCAGCTAGCTGACGAGACCGCCAGCTAGCTGACGAGACCGCCAGCTAGCTGACGAGACCGCCAGCTAGCTGACGAGACCGCCAGCTAGCTGACGAGACCGCCAGCTAGCTGACGAGACCGCCAGCTAGCTGACGAGACCGCCAGCTAGCTGACGAGACCGCCAGCTAGCTGACGAGACCGCCAGCTAGCTGACGAGACCGCCAGCTAGCTGACGAGACCGCCAGCTAGCTGACGACCGCCAGCTAAAAAAAAAAAAAAAGACCCCCCCCCCCAAAAAAAGACCCCCCCCCAAAAAAAAAGACCCCCCAAAGGGGCTCCCTAACAGTTTTTTCCTATATTCAGCTGCTCCCCACCTCACCATAGGCCCTTTTGGGCTTTAAAACAAAATACACTAGCTGGGGATCGAACCCGATACCTTCGACTTACTAGGCGGTTGCTTATCCACGAGACCACTTTGCCTCACTGCGATTACCTGGTTCACTTTTAGTTGTTAACACTGTGCTTTTGAAAAAAGAAAAAAAAAAAAAAAAAGACCCCCCCCCCAAAAAAAAAGACCCCCCCCAAAAAAGGGGCTCCCTAACAGTTTTTTTCCTACACTCAGCTGCTCCCCCTCTCACCATATGCCCTTTTGGGCTTTAAAACAAAATACACTAGCTGGGGATCGAACCTGATACCTTCGACTTACTAAGTGGTTGCTTATCCACGAGACCACTTTGCCTCACTGCAATTACCTGGTTCACTTTTAGTTGTTAACACTGTGCTTTTGAAGAAAAAAAAAAAGAAAAAAAAAGACCCCCCCCAAAAAAAAAAAAGACCCCCCCCCCCAAAGGGGCTCCCTAACAGTTTTTTCCTACACTCAGCTGCTCCCCCTCTCACCATATGCCCTTTAAAACAAAATACACTAGCTGGGGATCGAACCTGATACCTTCCACTTACTAAGTGGTTGCTTATCCACGAGACCACTTTGCCTCACTGCGATTACCTGGTTCGCTTTTAGTTGTTAATACTTTCTGATGCTGATTTAATGATTGTTATGTTTTGAAACAGGTGCATTCAAACTAACATGCCATTGAAAGTAACATTTCGTTGAAGCTAACTTAGAATTGCAGTGCAGCTGTATTTAGGCACTGCTCATTGTTATTCATATTAAAGATGCAGGCTATTCGATTCAGTTTTTTTTAATAGCTCGCATCAGCTATATTTGAATATTTACGTAACAAACTACTCAGCTCTTTCTAACATGGCATCAATTGATGAATTGAAGAAAAGAACGGGCACTCCCTTCATTGAGTGGATACTTTTGTTATTGCGAGGATTTCCAAAGAGGTAGAACTAGCATTCCTGACATTGCAACAATGACCGCATTATTTTGATGTATTGTCCCTAAAAGTACTTAATATGGCTCTTTCTCCTTGTCTGCATGGAGGACAAGCTCTTTCAATACGCCTACATGAACAGAATAGACTGGCTGTAGTGTCATTTCAAGGAAGGAAAACAACTTAAGTTCAAGACAGTTCAAAATAATGTTGGGAGATGGAAAGTAAAATGATACCGTTTTAAAAACCAGTTAGATATGTTTTTTGGACAAGAAGCAGGAGATAATTCATTGCTCGGCAATCTGGACTGTATTTGAAACAGAGCATCCAATATTCCTGATATTTAATAGTATACTATCAATGAAAAAATATAACTAAATTAAAAAAAATAAAATGGACCTCTTTACCCAAGACTGTGTGTCTTTGTTGAGAATAAAGTGATTCTGCTCGGGTATGCAGGCCAGTTGTTAGCCCAGATTGGGCTTGAATAGACTTTAATTTGAAAGACCCTTTGTTTCACCTCGCGAAGTTAAGGCGTTTTCATATGAGAAGTAAAACCCTGCCCATCATTGAATTCATGTTGTAAAGTTGTTTACAGACTGGAAAAGGATAGCATGGGAGTGTACAGAGTGAATAAAAGGAAGGAAGTAGTACTGAAAATGTAAAAAAAAACTTTTTAACCTGGCAATAAGGGACTCTTGAATGTAGTTTAAAAATTGGACATGGCTTTGGGGCTAACGCTATCGGCCGCAGGCCACGCTGACGACCGCCAGCTAGCTGACGACCGCCAGCTAAAAAAAAAAAAAAAGACCCCCCCCCAAAAAAAAGACCCCCGCCCCCCAAAAAAAGACCCCCCAAAGGGGCTCCCTAACAGTTTTTTCCTATATTCAGCTGCTCCCCACCTCACCATAGGCCCTTTTGGGCTTTAAAACAAAATACACTAGCTGGGGATCGAACCTGATACCTTCGACTTACTAAGTGGTTGCTTATCCACGAGACCACTTTGCCTCACTGCAATTACCTGGTTCACTTTTAGTTGTTAACACTGTGCTTTTGAAGAAAAAAAAAGACCCCCCCCCCCCAAAAAAAAGACCCCCCCCCCCCCAAAGGGGCTCCCTAACAGTTTTTTCCTACACTCAGCTGCTCCCCCTCTCACCATATGCCCTTTAAAACAAAATACACTAGCTGGGGATCGAACCTGATACCTTCCACTTACTAAGTGGTTGCTTATCCACGAGACCACTTTGCCTCACTGCGATTACCTGGTTCGCTTTTAGTTGTTAATACTTTCTGATGCTGATTTAATGATTGTTATGTTTTGAAACAGGTGCATTCAAACTAACATGCCATTGAAAGTAACATTTCGTTGAAGCTAACTTAGAATTGCAGTGCAGCTGTATTTAGGCACTGCTCATTGTTATTCATATTAAAGATGCAGGCTATTCGATTCAGTTTTTTTTAATAGCTCGCATCAGCTATATTTGAATATTTACGTAACAAACTACTCAGCTCTTTCTAACATGGCATCAATTGATGAATTGAAGAAAAGAACGGGCACTCCCTTCATTGAGTGGATACTTTTGTTATTGCGAGGATTTCCAAAGAGGTAGAACTAGCATTCCTGACATTGCAACAATGACCGCATTATTTTGATGTATTGTCCCTAAAAGTACTTAATATGGCTCTTTCTCCTTGTCTGCATGGAGGACAAGCTCTTTCAATACGCCTACATGAACAGAATAGACTGGCTGTAGTGTCATTTCAAGGAAGGAAAACAACTTAAGTTCAAGACAGTTCAAAATAATGTTGGGAGATGGAAAGTAAAATGATACCGTTTTAAAAACCAGTTAGATATGTTTTTTGGACAAGAAGCAGGAGATAATTCATTGCTCGGCAATCTGGACTGTATTTGAAACAGAGCATCCAATATTCCTGATATTTAATAGTATACTATCAATGAAAAAATATAACTAAATTAAAAAAAATAAAATGGACCTCTTTACCCAAGACTGTGTGTCTTTGTTGAGAATAAAGTGATTCTGCTCGGGTATGCAGGCCAGTTGTTAGCCCAGATTGGGCTTGAATAGACTTTAATTTGAAAGACCCTTTGTTTCACCTCGCGAAGTTAAGGCGTTTTCATATGAGAAGTAAAACCCTGCCCATCATTGAATTCATGTTGTAAAGTTGTTTACAGACTGGAAAAGGATAGCATGGGAGTGTACAGAGTGAATAAAAGGAAGGAAGTAGTACTGAAAATGTAAAAAAAAACTTTTTAACCTGGCAATAAGGGACTCTTGAATGTAGTTTAAAAATTGGACATGGCTTTGGGGCTAACGCTATCGGCCGCAGGCCACGCTGACGACCGCCAGCTAGCTGACGACGACCGCCAGCTAGCTGACGACGACCGCCAGCTAGCTGACGACGACCGCCAGCTAGCTGACGACGACCGCCAGCTAGCTGACGACGACCGCCAGCTAGCTGACGACCGCCAGCTAAAAAAAAAAAAAAAGACCCCCCCCCAAAAAAAAAGACCCCCCCAAAAAAAAAAGACCCCCCAAAGGGGCTCCCTAACAGTTTTTTCCTATATTCAGCTGCTCCCCACCTCACCATAGGCCCTTTTGGGCTTTAAAACAAAATACACTAGCTGGGGATCGAACCCGATACCTTCGACTTACTAGGCGGTTGCTTATCCACGAGACCACTTTGCCTCACTGCGATTACCTGGTTCACTTTTAGTTGTTAACACTGTGCTTTTGAAAAAAGAAAAAAAAAAAAAAAAAGACCCCCCCCCCAAAAAAAAAAGACCCCCCCCCAAAAAAGGGGCTCCCTAACAGTTTTTTTCCTACACTCAGCTGCTCCCCCTCTCACCATATGCCCTTTTGGGCTTTAAAACAAAATACACTAGCTGGGGATCGAACCTGATACCTTCGACTTACTAAGTGGTTGCTTATCCACGAGACCACTTTGCCTCACTGCAATTACCTGGTTCACTTTTAGTTGTTAACACTGTGCTTTTGAAGAAAAAAAAAAAGAAAAAAAAAGACCCCCCCCCCCAAAAAAAAAAAAAGACCCCCCCCCCCCCCCCCCAAAGGGGCTCCCTAACAGTTTTTTCCTACACTCAGCTGCTCCCCCTCTCACCATATGCCCTTTAAAACAAAATACACTAGCTGGGGATCGAACCTGATACCTTCCACTTACTAAGTGGTTGCTTATCCACGAGACCACTTTGCCTCACTGCGATTACCTGGTTCGCTTTTAGTTGTTAATACTTTCTGATGCTGATTTAATGATTGTTATGTTTTGAAACAGGTGCATTCAAACTAACATGCCATTGAAAGTAACATTTCGTTGAAGCTAACTTAGAATTGCAGTGCAGCTGTATTTAGGCACTGCTCATTGTTATTCATATTAAAGATGCAGGCTATTCGATTCAGTTTTTTTTAATAGCTCGCATCAGCTATATTTGAATATTTACGTAACAAACTACTCAGCTCTTTCTAACATGGCATCAATTGATGAATTGAAGAAAAGAACGGGCACTCCCTTCATTGAGTGGATACTTTTGTTATTGCGAGGATTTCCAAAGAGGTAGAACTAGCATTCCTGACATTGCAACAATGACCGCATTATTTTGATGTATTGTCCCTAAAAGTACTTAATATGGCTCTTTCTCCTTGTCTGCATGGAGGACAAGCTCTTTCAATACGCCTACATGAACAGAATAGACTGGCTGTAGTGTCATTTCAAGGAAGGAAAACAACTTAAGTTCAAGACAGTTCAAAATAATGTTGGGAGATGGAAAGTAAAATGATACCGTTTTAAAAACCAGTTAGATATGTTTTTTGGACAAGAAGCAGGAGATAATTCATTGCTCGGCAATCTGGACTGTATTTGAAACAGAGCATCCAATATTCCTGATATTTAATAGTATACTATCAATGAAAAAATATAACTAAATTAAAAAAAATAAAATGGACCTCTTTACCCAAGACTGTGTGTCTTTGTTGAGAATAAAGTGATTCTGCTCGGGTATGCAGGCCAGTTGTTAGCCCAGATTGGGCTTGAATAGACTTTAATTTGAAAGACCCTTTGTTTCACCTCGCGAAGTTAAGGCGTTTTCATATGAGAAGTAAAACCCTGCCCATCATTGAATTCATGTTGTAAAGTTGTTTACAGACTGGAAAAGGATAGCATGGGAGTGTACAGAGTGAATAAAAGGAAGGAAGTAGTACTGAAAATGTAAAAAAAAACTTTTTAACCTGGCAATAAGGGACTCTTGAATGTAGTTTAAAAATTGGACATGGCTTTGGGACGACCGCCAGCTAGCTGACGACCGCCAGCTAGCTGACGACCGCCAGCTAAAAAAAAAAAAAAAGACCCCCCCCAAAAAAAAAGACCCCCCCCCAAAAAAAAAGACCCCCCAAAGGGGCTCCCTAACAGTTTTTTCCTATATTCAGCTGCTCCCCACCTCACCATAGGCCCTTTTGGGCTTTAAAACAAAATACACTAGCTGGGGATCGAACCCGATACCTTCGACTTACTAGGCGGTTGCTTATCCACGAGACCACTTTGCCTCACTGCGATTACCTGGTTCACTTTTAGTTGTTAACACTGTGCTTTTGAAAAAAGAAAAAAAAAAAAAAAAAGACCCCCCCCCCCCAAAAAAAAAGACCCCCCCCCAAAAAAGGGGCTCCCTAACAGTTTTTTTCCTACACTCAGCTGCTCCCCCTCTCACCATATGCCCTTTTGGGCTTTAAAACAAAATACACTAGCTGGGGATCGAACCTGATACCTTCGACTTACTAAGTGGTTGCTTATCCACGAGACCACTTTGCCTCACTGCAATTACCTGGTTCACTTTTAGTTGTTAACACTGTGCTTTTGAAGAAAAAAAAAAAGAAAAAAAAAGACCCCCCCCCCCAAAAAAAAAGACCCCCCCCCCCCCCAAAGGGGCTCCCTAACAGTTTTTTCCTACACTCAGCTGCTCCCCCTCTCACCATATGCCCTTTAAAACAAAATACACTAGCTGGGGATCGAACCTGATACCTTCCACTTACTAAGTGGTTGCTTATCCACGAGACCACTTTGCCTCACTGCGATTACCTGGTTCGCTTTTAGTTGTTAATACTTTCTGATGCTGATTTAATGATTGTTATGTTTTGAAACAGGTGCATTCAAACTAACATGCCATTGAAAGTAACATTTCGTTGAAGCTAACTTAGAATTGCAGTGCAGCTGTATTTAGGCACTGCTCATTGTTATTCATATTAAAGATGCAGGCTATTCGATTCAGTTTTTTTTAATAGCTCGCATCAGCTATATTTGAATATTTACGTAACAAACTACTCAGCTCTTTCTAACATGGCATCAATTGATGAATTGAAGAAAAGAACGGGCACTCCCTTCATTGAGTGGATACTTTTGTTATTGCGAGGATTTCCAAAGAGGTAGAACTAGCATTCCTGACATTGCAACAATGACCGCATTATTTTGATGTATTGTCCCTAAAAGTACTTAATATGGCTCTTTCTCCTTGTCTGCATGGAGGACAAGCTCTTTCAATACGCCTACATGAACAGAATAGACTGGCTGTAGTGTCATTTCAAGGAAGGAAAACAACTTAAGTTCAAGACAGTTCAAAATAATGTTGGGAGATGGAAAGTAAAATGATACCGTTTTAAAAACCAGTTAGATATGTTTTTTGGACAAGAAGCAGGAGATAATTCATTGCTCGGCAATCTGGACTGTATTT
Source organism: Strongylocentrotus droebachiensis (assembly GCA_035222895.1). Lineage (NCBI taxonomy): Eukaryota > Metazoa > Echinodermata > Echinoidea > Camarodonta > Strongylocentrotidae > Strongylocentrotus > Strongylocentrotus droebachiensis. The sequence continues at coordinate 83,159 of JAVYIG010006197.1, read as the reverse complement.
GAAACAGAGCATCCAATATTCCTGATATTTAATAGTATACTATCAATGAAAAAATATAACTAAATTAAAAAAAATAAAATGGACCTCTTTACCCAAGACTGTGTGTCTTTGTTGAGAATAAAGTGATTCTGCTCGGGTATGCAGGCCAGTTGTTAGCCCAGATTGGGCTTGAATAGACTTTAATTTGAAAGACCCTTTGTTTCACCTCGCGAAGTTAAGGCGTTTTCATATGAGAAGTAAAACCCTGCCCATCATTGAATTCATGTTGTAAAGTTGTTTACAGACTGGAAAAGGATAGCATGGGAGTGTACAGAGTGAATAAAAGGAAGGAAGTAGTACTGAAAATGTAAAAAAAAACTTTTTAACCTGGCAATAAGGGACTCTTGAATGTAGTTTAAAAATTGGACATGGCTTTGGGGCTAACGCTATCGGCCGCAGGCCACGCTGACGACCGCCAGCTAGCTGACGACCGCCAGCTAGCTGCTAGCTGACGACCGCCAGCTAAAAAAAAAAAAAAAGACCCCCCCCCAGCTAGCTGACGACCGCCAGCTAGCTGACGACCGCCAGCTAAAAAAAAAAAAAAAGACCCCCCCCCAAAAAAAAAAGACCCCCCCCCCCAAAAAAAGACCCCCCAAAGGGGCTCCCTAACAGTTTTTTCCTATATTCAGCTGCTCCCCACCTCACCATAGGCCCTTTTGGGCTTTAAAACAAAATACACTAGCTGGGGATCGAACCCGATACCTTCGACTTACTAGGCGGTTGCTTATCCACGAGACCACTTTGCCTCACTGCGATTACCTGGTTCACTTTTAGTTGTTAACACTGTGCTTTTGAAAAAAGAAAAAAAAAAAAAAAAGACCCCCCCCCAAAAAAAGACCCCCCAAAGGGGCTCCCTAACAGTTTTTTCCTATATTCAGCTGCTCCCCACCTCACCATAGGCCCTTTTGGGCTTTAAAACAAAATACACTAGCTGGGGATCGAACCCGATACCTTCGACTTACTAGGCGGTTGCTTATCCACGAGACCACTTTGCCTCACTGCGAGTACCTGGTTCACTTTTAGTTGTTAACACTGTGCTTTTGAAAAAAGAAAAAAAAAAAAAAAGACCCCCCCCCCAAAAAAAAAAAGACCCCCCCCAAAAAAGGGGCTCCCTAACAGTTTTTTTCCTACACTCAGCTGCTCCCCCTCTCACCATATGCCCTTTTGGGCTTTAAAACAAAATACACTAGCTGGGGATCGAACCTGATACCTTCGACTTACTAAGTGGTTGCTTATCCACGGGACCACTTTGCCTCACTGCAATTACCTGGTTCACTTTTAGTTGTTAACACTGTGCTTTTGAAGAAAAAAAAAAGAAAAAAAAAGACCCCCCCCCCCCAAAAAAAAAAAAGACCCCCCCCCCCCAAAGGGGCTCCCTAACAGTTTTTTCCTACACTCAGCTGCTCCCCCTCTCACCATATGCCCTTTAAAACAAAATACACTAGCTGGGGATCGAACCTGATACCTTCCACTTACTAAGTGGTTGCTTATCCACGAGACCACTTTGCCTCACTGCGATTACCTGGTTCGCTTTTAGTTGTTAATACTTTCTGATGCTGATTTAATGATTGTTATGTTTTGAAACAGGTGCATTCAAACTAACATGCCATTGAAAGTAACATTTCGTTGAAGCTAACTTAGAATTGCAGTGCAGCTGTATTTAGGCACTGCTCATTGTTATTCATATTAAAGATGCAGGCTATTCGATTCAGTTTTTTTTAATAGCTCGCATCAGCTATATTTGAATATTTACGTAACAAACTACTCAGCTCTTTCTAACATGGCATCAATTGATGAATTGAAGAAAAGAACGGGCACTCCCTTCATTGAGTGGATACTTTTGTTATTGCGAGGATTTCCAAAGAGGTAGAACTAGCATTCCTGACATTGCAACAATGACCGCATTATTTTGATGTATTGTCCCTAAAAGTACTTAATATGGCTCTTTCTCCTTGTCTGCATGGAGGACAAGCTCTTTCAATACGCCTACATGAACAGAATAGACTGGCTGTAGTGTCATTTCAAGGAAGGAAAACAACTTAAGTTCAAGACAGTTCAAAATAATGTTGGGAGATGGAAAGTAAAATGATACCGTTTTAAAAACCAGTTAGATATGTTTTTTGGACAAGAAGCAGGAGATAATTCATTGCTCGGCAATCTGGACTGTATTTGAAACAGAGCATCCAATATTCCTGATATTTAATAGTATACTATCAATGAAAAAATATAACTAAATTAAAAAAAATAAAATGGACCTCTTTACCCAAGACTGTGTGTCTTTGTTGAGAATAAAGTGATTCTGCTCGGGTATGCAGGCCAGTTGTTAGCCCAGATTGGGCTTGAATAGACTTTAATTTGAAAGACCCTTTGTTTCACCTCGCGAAGTTAAGGCGTTTTCATATGAGAAGTAAAACCCTGCCCATCATTGAATTCATGTTGTAAAGTTGTTTACAGACTGGAAAAGGATAGCATGGGAGTGTACAGAGTGAATAAAAGGAAGGAAGTAGTACTGAAAATGTAAAAAAAAACTTTTTAACCTGGCAATAAGGGACTCTTGAATGTAGTTTAAAAATTGGACATGGCTTTGGGGCTAACGCTGACGGACCGCCAGCTAGCTGCAGGGGCGGATCTAGCTTTTTGCTAAGGGGGGGGGGTTGGACCAAAATAATGACGATGCGGAGCATCGTCCACGAGCCGCGAAGCGGCGAGCCGATTTTTTGGGGGGTGTTTATTTGAACCCCGTAAGTGATGTTTTCCTGGCATCTATTAAAGGTAAAGACCAGTATTGGCAACGCCCCAATTTCAAAAAATGAAATGGAAGCTCTCATTACCAATCATGTGAAAGAATATGTTTTGACTAATACATGATGATAAAAAATTTGCCGGGAAACCGCCTACTAATTCATATATTTGGTAAATTTATTTCTCTCATGGTCTGGTGAGAGAGATAGGGTAGTCCCATATACATTTTTCTGTGTATAGTGCTTGTAACTTTACGAAGAATGGGCCAAATTTCTTATCATTTTGATGATTCCAGAACCTTGCAGATGCTAGATGCTAGATGATCAACCTTTTCTGATCGATTCCACAACGTTTCTTTCACAATGCAATCGCATGACCATTACTGGTCTTTACCTTTAACACAATGGAGACCATAAAAAGCAGTGCATGATAACGTCTTTTTAAATCAAGTAACAGTTAAATACACAGTTATATCCAGAGTTATCATGTGTTTGGTTAAGTTACCAGATGAGTTGAATATCTTCTCACAATATTTGCACTTGAAAGGGTTTCTCTCCAGCGTGCGTTCTTTTTTCTTTCTTTTTTCTTTTTTTTTCTTCTTTTTTTTTCCTTTTTTTTTTTTTTTTTTTTTTTTTGGGCCGCCCAAGGGGGGGGGGGGTTTAAACCCCCTAAACCCCCCCCGTAGATCCGCGCCTGAGCTGACGGACCTAGCTGACGGACCGCCAGCCTGTTAGTTGAGAGCTGATTTAAAGAGATAGCCACCTGTCAGTGACCTCGCTGTGTGGTCTAATCCCTTCTGGCCCAGTATTGACGGTCTTTAAATGAAATACATACGCAGCTGTTAGTACTTGCGAGCCTGCGCCCTCTGTTGTCCTCCTTTGAGGGTCAGTTCGTACGATGATGTGATGTCTGGGTAAGGAGGAGGGTAAGACCACTTTTTTGGTTTTTTGGCCTTCTTCGTGAGAATTTTTTTGCTGTTGTTGACCCGTCAGCCCCCCCCCCCCCCCCCCCGTGGTTCCGCGCCTGCAGAGGATCCAGCCGGCGACAAGCGGGAGGGGGGGGAGCCAAATCTATTTAGCGTCGACTCAGCCGGCCGGTGAATAATTCGAGGGGGGGGGAGAGCACCTTTCTTCTTTCCCTTTTTTGATAGAGTTTTTGAGGAAAAATTTAGCGCCGACTCAGCCGGTTGGTGAATCAATAATTATTATTATCCTTTTTTTGGGGGGGGGCGCTTTTGTTTTGTGTTTTAAAAAAAGGTCAACTTTACGTTATTATCCTATTTTTTTATCGTTATTTGGGGCTAGGGGGGGGGGGGGCGGGCTGGAAAAATCGCTACGTGGATCCGCCCCTGTCAGACACTATTGAGTGACTGACTGGCTTTTTTTCTTCTTTGGTAATAACATACATAAAATGAGCTGTAAAGGGTACATGAGCATTTGTCTACATCAAGAACCCACTTCTTGTAATGGCCAAAATTAAACTGATCGAATCTTTGCGCAGCATAAAACATACGACCATGCGGTACAATGGTCTGAAAATCAGAGTATTACCTACTGGCTCTATATAGCTCTTAAGTCAATTCGACAACTAAATAGTGGTTATTTTCCCATTTAAACACATTTTCAATCACCCATTGTTTTAGGGAAGTTCTAAATTAGTATTTACTTTCACATGCTGTGGGAATTTAACCTTTTCATTTTTTGGGGCCTGCAAATTGGACATATATAGTACCTTTAACGCCTGTAGTCGAGTAAAAAAATTAATAGAAAGGGTCTAGAACCAGACTAGTCCTGAAGCTGCAGGCGTAAATATTCACTTCTGAATCAGAAACGCCTATAAACTAAAACAACAACAACAACAACAAGACACTCGCCACACAAACAATGCTATATTAATGAGGCCTAAAGGCAGAATAGGTGTGGGTGTGTGTGTGTGTGTGCGTGTGTGTGTGTGCGTGTGCGTGTGTGTGTGTGTATGTGCTTGTGTGCGTGTTTTTTGTGTGTGTTTCGGTTATGTCTGTCGCTCCAATTTGAGGTATTCTGAGGGGGCTAGGAACAGTGTGTGGTGGAAGTGTGGTCGTGTGGAGTGTGTGTCGCATGATGGGGAGGGGGGGGGGGGGGGGGGGGGTAGTAGTAGTAGTGTGTTTGGTTGGATGGGGTTATTTGTTTTATGAGACAACTGATTTAATTTTTGTTTTCATCAATTGTACAATGTATGTAATGTAAATGTTTTGAATTTATGTCAAGGAAAAAAAAGTACTTTATTTCTAAAAATTAATTTGTATTGTTTGGAATCAATAAAAAAAAAAGGAGTCTCTGTGTGTGTCTGTCTTACTGTCTTTGTTCAAAGTGGGACATTTTTTCTGACTCACTCTGTAGTTTATGCCATCTTCCTCCCTTTCTAACAGTAACCCACAATAAAAACATTAAAAAAACCTTTATACATACCATAGCGTAGATTCAGTGATATCCCGACCCCCCCCCCCTCCCCTTTCCCCCAATATATATATATATATATATATATATAGTGGCCTAAAAAGTGTCTTCTTCGCAAATCGCCACTGGCTAAAAAATATATTGACTTGTTGAGTCTTCATGGGTTTAGTCAACTCATTAAAGAGGCAACACGCGTTACACCTACATGTTCTTCTCTATTGGATCATGTTGGTTGTACCAACAAAAAAAAAATAAGTCAAAGTGGTGTCATTGATCTAGGTATTAGCGACCATTATTTTACTTTCTGTACACGGAAAAATGTTAGACTGGCTATAGGTCATCACAGGACTAATGATATCAGATCCATGAAAAAATATACAGAAGAGTCTTTCAATCTTCAACTATCTGTTGTTGATTGGTCACGAATAACTGACCGTACAGATGTAAATGAGGCATGGTCAATATTTCAACATGTTTTTATCTCAAATTTGAATATGATAGCGCCACTGAAACGGATAAGAATAAAACAAAGATCAGAAACTTGGGTGACTAAAGATATTCTTTCCCTAATTCAAGAGAGAAATATAGTATACAAAAAATGGAGGAAAAGAGCAAAAGATGAGAAGCTCTATAAAAGATACAGAGTATTAAGAAATATGGTCCAAAGAGAGGTGAAAAAGGCTAAACTCGATTACTTACAAAACAAGATAAAAGAAAATAAACAAGATTCGAAAAAACTTTGGCAGAATCTAAAAAGCTTAGGATTGAAAAATAAGAAGCGAAAAGAACAAGAATCTGTCATTAAAATTGATGGGGAATTATGTCATGATAAGATGGCCATCGCTGATGAATTCAATCCTCATTTCACAAATGTGGCTGCCAAATTAGTAGACAAACTCCCCCCTTCCAAAGACCTTTTCAGCGCAGACAATGATTGTATTCGTGACTTTTACGAAAGAAAAGGTGTACGTGAAAACAGCTTCGAGTTATTACCATTCAGTGAACAATTTGTTTTCAAAGAGTTACGTAAGTTGAATGTATTAAAAAGTACTGGGTTAGACTTGATTCCAGCTAAATTTCTAAAAGATGGTGCGAAGGTTTTATTTAAGCCTCTAAGTTACTAAATGAACCTATCTATCTTGACGAGTATTTTTCCAGAAGATATGAAAATAGCAAAAGTGACTCCACTTTATAAAAAGAAAGATAAAACTGATGTTAGCAACTATAGACCTATTAGTGTTTTAAGCGTAGCATCAAAGATACTAGAAAAATCGGTCTGTGTTCAAATTGAAAGGTACTTCAAAGAAAATGATATAATTTATGAATTTCAATCTGGTTTTCGACATGATTATTCGACTGAAACATGTCTAATTCATTTGACTGATTATTTGGGGAGAGAAACTTCCCAAGGGCGCTTTGTTGGTATGGTGCTCCTTGATCTGCAAAAAGCTTTTGATACAGTTAATCATTGCGTCTTATTGAAGAAGTTACAACTAATGGGTTTTGATAAGGCAAGTTTAGATTGGTTCAGATCCTACTTATCTAATCGGCACCAAGTAGTGGCCATTCATGATATTCGTTCCAAAATAATGCCTATAACATGCGGTGTTCCTCAGGGAAGCATTTTAGGCCCAATTCTATTTTCAAGTTATATAAATGATATGTGTATTTGTATAAAAGACTTCAAACTATTATTGTACGCAGATGACAGCGTACTACTCTACACTCTAAAAAAAAACTGCTCAATTTGAGTCAAAATGTTACTCTTTTGGGTGGTCAAAAGGAAACCACCCGACTTTTGAGTAAACTTTACTCAGCATGTGTTGAGTAACAAATCTACCCATCTGTTGAGTAAAAATATTACTCAATAAAAGACTAAATCTCTACTCAGTTTGAATGAGTCAACCTTTACTCAATATTTACTCTTTGTTTAGCGGTTTCCTTTTTTACTCAGTACTGGGTAGAAACGTAATCAACTCATGTCGAGTAAGAAACTGCTCATGAGTTGAGCCAAATTTTACTCAATTAACGAGTACATGTTTTGACTCAAATTGTTTGAGCGATTTTTGTTGCTCAAATATTTAGTATGTTTTCTGGGTAACGCTTAGTTGCTCAATCAATATTGAGTAAAAACATGTACTAAGTTAAGTACATGTTTTTACTCCGTTAGGGGTGCAAACCGATGCAATAGCAGCACCTTTAGGGGTTCAATCCTGCACCCTTTAAAAGGTGCAATCCTGCACCCATCATCGAGGAATACTGGTAAAATTTGCTCGTACACAAATACATATTAAACATGCATGATGTTTCTTGGTTAGTAATCATATAATCAATATATCTATTGCTAAAACGTGAATGTAATTGTAACATGATCAGACAAAATAATATTGGTTAATGATTGCCAAAGGAAAATACAAAATCAAAAAATTGATGTGCATTGTCATAATTTGCTTAACAAATCATGATAAATGTATTTTTATGTGAACACGTGGAAAGTAATCATGAATATGCAATATGCAAACTTTTATTTTGCACCCTCTTTTGGTCGATAGGGTTCATTTTTGTGGGAAGGGTGCAAAATCTTATATTGCACCCTTTTTTTAAAGGTAGGAGTTACTACTGCAGCTAGAAGGGATTAGACCACACAGCGAGCCAGCGAGGTCACTGTGACAGGTGGCTATCTCATTAACTCAGCTCTCATTTAACATAAGAAAAAGAGGATCATGGGGGACCAACAGGCACCGATTTGGGAAGTTTTCTATATAGAGGGAGCAAGTAGCTACAAGTAGGACAGTGTGCCTTTTACCCCTTTTCCTTCAATAGGGTTCATTTTTATGTAAAGGGTGCAAACTCTTATTTTGCACCCTTTTTTGCACCCTTTTTTCTAAGAGTGTATCTCAGTTCTTTCGCATCTTTCTGCACGCGCACATGCATGCACGAGACATGCACATGACGGACAATGAAAGAGTACAAAATATCCAGTTCCTTAGGTAGACAAAGGAACATACAGCTGCTATTATGTAAAAATGTGTAGAACAGGTGTCACATGCATATTGACAGCTAGTTGCACTTTCCATCGATCCAACTTTTACTCGCACCCGAGGTAAATTCGGGTAAGAGATCAATGTTGATTTATTTATCACCTGCCGCAGCGTAATACCCAACCGTAGTTTACTCAAAATTGATACAAACGAAATTCGTACTCAATGTTGAGTCATTGATTTACTCTTTATCGAAGGTAACAAATTACTCGGGTGACGAGTACCACTAAAATCAAGGTCTTACTCCAGCTTGAGTACTGAATTGCTCATTTTGTTACTCAACTTGTTTTACTCGGCACAATTTACTCGCTGACATTAAGAGTGTATTCAAATCCTGATCCTAAATATATTGAGGAAAAGCGCAGTGAACAGCTGTCTACGTGTGTCGATTGGATGACTGATAATAAGCTTTCTTTACACTTGGGAAAAACAGAAAGCATTTTATTTTGTTCTAAAAGTAGTTCTAAAAAGTCATTTGAATTCAAAGTGACACACAATAATCAAGCAATCAAGAGAAAAGAGTCTGTGAAGTATTTAGGCATTAAGTTGGCTAGCGCAATTTCATTTTCATCTTTAGTAGAATCACTTGTAAAAAAAGCAAATTCTCGTCTGAAATTGTTGTACATATATCAAAGTTGTATGGATTTAAAAGCAAGACGTACACTCTGTTTTGCTCTTATTCAATGTTTATTTGACTATGCTAACCCTGCATGGTATAGTAACATAAACAAGTCAGATCAAAAGAAGTTGAAGATTATACAGAACAAAATGGTGAGATTTATCAACTGTTCTGGTCCAAGAACTCATGTTGGCTACAGTGAACTTTCTAAAGCTGGTTTTCTTGAAGTCGACCAAAGATCAAAACAACTCGCATTGCATCACGTGCATAAAATATATCATACTAGGTCGAATCATTATATTCGATCCAACTTCGATCTTGTTACTGACGTACATGATTATAATACAAGAAATAGACGATTCAACTTTAACTTACCAGAAAGAGTAGGTAGTATTGGAAATTCGTTTTATTACAATGCCATAAAACATTGGAATTCCCTTCCCAGTGGTGTAAAAGAAATAGGAAACTATGATAATTTTAAGAGGAAATTAAAGGAATACCTAATACTTGACAGTCAGAGAAGAGAAGTGAATGACATGTTATATGATTGACATTTTTATTCTTCTGTCGGTTCATACTTTTTCATGTTGTATATACTTATGTTTTCGTACGTTATAGAAATTCTACAAATTCATCATTGTTTTCCTCTTCTTCCTTCTCCTCTTTTTCTTCTTCTCCTTCTTCTTTTTCTTCTTGTACTTAATATCATTTCTATCATCAGTTTAATGTTGTTATTATTATTATTATCTTTAATAAGTAGTTCTTTTAATTTTCTTATCTGTCTGTAAATATTACTATTTTAACTTATTAATTTGATACATGTCTGTAAGGGACCCCACTGGAAATAAGCTATCGAGCTTTCGTGGGTTATCCTGTTCAAGCTGACTTATTTTTGATCTGTTATTATTGTATATTGTTGTATGTTGGAAGCTTGTCGAATAAAAATCAATCAATCAATCAATAGATGAATAAGATGAAACAAAATTAAATAAGAATAAAAACATATGAAAAGAAAAACAAAGCCCATGAAAGGGAGTTTCCTTGATGAGTTCTTCTTTCCTTTCTTTCTTTTATCTCCTTCATCTTTTTCTTCTTTTTTTCTTCGTCTTCTTCTTCTTCTTCTTCTTTTTCTTCTTCTTCTTCCTCTTCTTCTTCTTTCTTTTCTTCTTCTTCTTCTTCTTTCTTTATTTCTTTCTTTTCTTTTTCTTTTATTCTTTCAATGATACCGTAGATTGTATATGGCGTAGCTAGCAACGTAATGGAGAACGTCTGTGTTGTTGTTATGGGCCAACTTGATCCGATTTTTTGTATCAACCTTAGCTCTAATTAATGTTATACACATACATTTCATTTAAAGATCAATAGCTAAACCCTGTCATGGATGGGAAAGATAAGCAGGATGGCGTGTTGGAGAGTTATTCACCTGGTAAGATTCGCACCGCAGCGCTAGCGCGTAGCTCTAGCTAGCTATCCAAGTCCAAAAACAAGCGAGAAAAGGGACGCAGGCCAGGCAAGGGCAGCCGCCGGTTGCGGATGGTCGCGTCGGACGTACTGTACAGTAGCTACGCGTAGTGGCACAACTTGCAATATTACTAGATCTAGGCGGTGTCACACAGCTCAGTGGCCAAAAATCCGGATTTTAGTTATCCGGATATTAGTTATCCTCTAGCTTAATTGGCTGTCTGTCATCAATTATCCTATCCCTTCAATAATCCCTTCAAAAATCCTCTAACAAAGCAAGATTGGCCTTTCATTAATTGGGCTAAAATTCTTTTGCTAAGCCTGAGAAAGGATTTTTAAACTGCTAAAAAAAATGGATACGGAACTAAGTTACAATAGCGCCGATAAATCTCCCTTGGAGGATTTTTGAAGGGATTTTTCTGTCTGACACCAATGTTGAAATAGAGTCTAATCCTTTAAATAAGCACCGTGACATCAGGCACGTTTAAACGTGTGATGTCACAATGCTTATCTACCTAAACGGCGCATGCACAATGGCCCATCAAAAATCTGGATTTTATTTATCCGGATTATTCGAAGCCTGTCTGTCACCGACGTAAATGAAAAAAATAGATTTCTAAAATCTGGGTTATTCAAGATGGGTCGCAATTTTTCTGTGTGATACCACCTATTGTCATCAATTCTAACTTTAACTCTTTCTCACACATGGAGGATCGTTTGTATTGTTGGGTTAAAAAAACAGATTCTAGTCTTTTAAAAAGTTCAACATCATGGCATGCCGCTTTTAAAGGGATCCGGTAACTTTGTCTCAGATTCTGAAACAAAATCCTGGATTTAGCTCATGCTGCAATGATAATTATATACCTTTAGGTCAGTCAGGAACCCCATGACTCTTAAGCCTATCGCCTGTCTGATTATCAAAATATTTATGATTGGAAATCTAAACCAAATTTTGCGTTTGCCAACACTCTTGCTATTGGGGAAAACGAGTAGACCCTAGATCTAGGTCTAGCTATCTAGGCACTATAGTATAAACATGATGGACAAAGAAAGAGGACAAAATATACAGTTCCTCATTCTACCCTCAACAATTGCTGTGGTAGACAAAGGAATTAACATCCCTTCACTGCTATTATGTAAAAATGTGTAGAACAGGTGAATATGCATGTGACATATGTTCTAGATCTACACATTTGTACATAATAGCAGTGAAGGGATATTCCTTTGTCTACCACAGCAATTGTTGAGGGTAGAATGAGGAATTGTATATTTTTTCCTCTTTCTTAGTCCGTCATGTTCAATGTGAGGCCTATGGTAAAACTGGTCACTCAAAGATTTTTACTTTTTTGAGGCACTTCTTGATCATTTTGAAGCGCGATTTTTTTTAAGGCTCCAATATATTATACCATATTACAGACACTGATAACACGTAGGGCCATGCATCTCAGATTTAACATTGTTAAACGATGCCTTTAAAGTCCAGTTTGTTGTTTTTAAGTCTTTTTTTTTCTTCTTCAAATTACTTTCATTTATCCATTTTAATTTTTAGCCACCAGCTTTGAAGTGCGACTCAATGAGGTCCAACAGAGAAGCACAAAATGCCCATCTTCACAGAGGGCCATGTCAATCTTTGAGGTGTTTGACGAGGTCTTACCCCAGCTGGGAATCTTCCGAAAGGTCCTGAAGATGGTTCGAGATGAGATGTTTGGTAAGGAAAATGCTTCAAAAATATCATCCAAGTTTGATTCCTAACATCATAGCTTTCCCTGTAGCACCGCACAACCAACCCTCATCCAGATGCTGAGCAGGCTTTGATGAGAAACGGCGTAGAAGTAGAAGTAGTGTGATAAAAGAAATTGTACATTTCAAGAGATAGTCACCACTTTAAGAATTCTCAAAATTCTTACTTTCAAATTCAATTTTATTCTATAACCTCAACAAACAATTTGTATTGTCCTTGTAATGTGTGATATAGCTCTTGTGAAAAGTTGTCATTATCATTAGTATAAGCATACATAATGAGGTTTAACAAATAATAATAATAATAATAATTACATTTATAGGGCGCTTTATATAGACGTTTATAACCGCACAAGTAAGTGTCAAATATTAATTCTATTTACTGTACAATTTACTTGGGCATAGAATATATTCCATCAGAAAATATTACCGATTTGTGTTCTAGGGAGAAAGCTTAACAATTTTTAGTCTCTACACATTGTTCACGACTCTAATTCTTAAACTGGATGTGCCATCTTCAGCGAAGACGGGTTAAGCAGTGTTTTATTTTATCCTGCCATATGTGCCTGGGGCTTATATATTACACAGATATTCCAATTCATCTATGATTATCCTTTCTCACATGAACAGAGGCTGTATACAGTCACCAGTACACTGGTTCACAGGAGCAACATACAGACTACAGCGCTGCTACCAATGTTGTGACAGCCAGAGGGGTAGAGAACAAGGTCTACATAGAGAGAATACCATATTTCTCTCTCGTGCAGAGAGTCTATGATTCTAGGTAATTCATGTTTTTTTATAATAATTTTTGTCAAATCTTGAGCTCTGGTATGGGCATCCTTTGTCGAGAGAACATGGCTATAATTCATTCTGATTGTTTATCCGGCCTGCAGTAGATTGATTGTTTGAACCATTAAGATTTTTTTTTAAAAACTCACAAGAGCTTCCTGGAAGTCACAACTCATGATTCTCATTTGCAGATAGGGACCTGTGTTAAGCACATATATGGTGTCGGGCCTATACTTTGCTTTCCTTATCTTTCTGTGCTCATTACTCAGCCCCTACACATTTTCTACCAAAATCACTTGACACGTGTCATTTATTTGAAATCCTTAACATTCAGTGTAAGATTTGTTGTGAGATTCTGTGAGAATTTATTTTCTAACATTACCAGAACTCAATTAGCTTATCAGCCTATGAATTGGAGTTAGATCAATTGGTACTTGAATATTCTGATTCTTATTTGGTTCTAGGTCCATAGTGTACAACTACTAAAAATTCTTTATTTGGAATTTAATGTGAAATTGATACTTGTAATAGTAATGATGATAATGATATGCCAATTTTGTTTTAATGTTTATCATTTGCCAAGAATCAGAAGGGTATATACTCTGTGTAAAATGCTATTTGGGCCCTTCTATCTCCCAGTAATCGCTATAACATTGTGCGCTTCCAATGTTCTTTAAAGATAGTTTCCATTGTTTAAGCTCTGGCAGCAATTATTAGCACCATTAATTTCAAGGAAAACAAGCCCTAATCATTTTGGATCACTGATATCCAATGCAGTGTAAAAAATACTGTTCTATTGGCGGGGGCTCTTCTAGGATTTGGTTTTGCATACATAAGTGCAATTTTCTCACAGTGATATTAATGTATTTTATTATTTTTTATCAGAGCCTTTTTTCACTTTACCAAAGCTTTCAAGAGCTAAAGCACTCACCGCTCTAGTTTCTTTTTGTCGCTGATCCAATGCAATATTTTGTTTACAATATTCCTGTACCATGATAATTGATTACCGGTAAGCAAATGATAAATCATAACTTATTTGCAAATAATCAATTTAGCTTACATTAGATTTTATCACCTGACGAATGTTGCAGCGGCGCACGAAACGTTGTGATCTTTTAGATCCCTTGTTGACCATACATTGCGAGACAAACAAATATCACAAGGGATATTATTTTCGATAACAATCAATTTGTCTCCATCTCTTTATTCAGGCATGAGGAAGCTGATGAACTGCGAGAGGAGGTCAAGGTTCTTCAGAAGCGCCTCTCAGACAAAACAATGCAGTTCAACCAGGCGGTGACAACCATTGGCGTCCTGAGGGATGACATCCTAGGACTTCAAGCCACCGTGGAGGAGAAAGAAGAGATGATCGACGATAGAGATGATACAATTGCAAGGTGTTTTTCTCATCCTGGCCCCATATCCTCAAAATAATGTTAATACTGGTTGACACCACATATGATTTAGTGGCAGGATGATCTATTCTTCACCACCCCCCCCCCCCCCCCCCCTAGCTCTCTTCCTCATTTAATAAAGGAGAAATTTGTGCTGTCTTGATGAACGCATGACTACTCTTGTAAACACAGCTGATGGAAAGCCATCATGCACAAAATTCTAGCTTGTTTAAGCATGATCGACTACGTTTGCAAATAATGCAAATTGTACAAATGACATTGCTTTAAAAAAATAGCTGCAGAATTAAAAAGCCTTGCTCAAAATTGATGATATTGGTGTCATTCTATTTTGAAAAGAATTTTCTACCAATAAAATAAAAACCAATGACGTTGTGTCAATGATGTCATTGAAATGGAGGATCTCAGGTGTTGTATTCATTTTTGGCCACCCTATATGATGCCACTGCTGAATGAACTAAGTTTACTAATACAGAGAAATCTGCATGCCCTCAGTGGAATTATCATGTTTTATGAAATCCTTTTACTGGTAGCTTCATTTAGATTCTGATGATGAATTAGAACTCACCATCACCACATGTGCAGTACTTTAAAGGAGACTGTTGGTTGTAATTATGGCACTCAGTCAAATTGGACTATTTAGGCCTATAGTCTAGTTCTTTAAGGCATGTCGAGGCAGTTGAGTCGTAATATAATTCCTAGCTTGGAAACTAAAGGAGAATGAATACCCACCTTGGCTAAATACCCCCAACCCTCATTTAGGGTGATCTTATAAATCTGTTGTTGTTATCTCAATGTCACATTGTAGCAAGGAGGATGAGATCATAACTCTGAAGGAGGAAGCCTACAAGGAGAAGACACAACTTGAGATGGAGAAGCACCAGTTAGAGGAAGAGGTAGCCAAACTGAAGAGCGAGGTGGAATACCTCAGTCACTACAAGAAGGGATACGATGATTTAGAGGAAGGTTAGTATGATGTGAGGTGTCTTGGGCCCCATTCACACACGATGCAGTATACTGTCTTTAAAGAAAAGCACAGCAAAATTAAATCAACTTTTTGATAAAAAAATAGCAACTTGGGTGACAAAGTATCTGTCTGCAACAGTGGCCTCTAGACAAAAGCACTTGTAACATTGTGTGTTAATCCATCGCATATGCGGAATCAGTGATTTCTGTTCTAAGCCGAATGGCCCAAAATCAGAGGGTTTAAATACAGAAATGTTGAGTGCACTTTGATGATGTCATTACATTTCCAGCAGTATTTTTTTTAAGGTGGTTTACCATGTCGTGTGAACTAGGCTTTATGATAGTCAAGAAAGAAATATGATGCTTTTTATTATGAGCATGAACAATGTATGGTTGAAGTAGAAGGGATTTGGAGGAGGATATTTCTGTCCCTCTGTTTGGGACGACTCAATCTTTAACAAATATGCCCTTAGCTTTTGAAAAGACAGTAAATTGATTCTAATAGTAGATTTTCTTCCTTTTTTAATTATACAGCTTTCATATTCAGACCAGGAGAAGACAAATTCACACATGCTCCAAAGAAGTCCAGGAAGTCAGCTATTGCAACAAAAAAGGTAAGGGTAGTGTCTTTAAAGGCCATTCGTGTATGTCAATGACAGGAATCAAAATGATGAAGAAATGTGGTATTAATCTGTTCATTAATCAGGCAAAGACTGATTCCCAAGAGATATTGTTTACTTGAAATCATGTGTCTTAAAGCCCCACTGTCCTACTAGTAGCTACTTGCTCCCTCCATATAAAAACTTCCCCAATTGGTGCCTGTTGGTCCCCCATGATCCTCTATTTCTTATGTTATTTGAGAGCCACCTGTCAGTGACCTCGCTGTGTGGTCTAATCCCTCCTAGCCACACTAGTGTTGGTAAGCTTTAAAGGGCATGTGCTCGTAAATTCATGGCAAGAGTCAAAGTGATGAGAAAAATAGTATAAATCTATTCATTTGTAGGACACTGTGCAGTCCAGTATGCTATAATGCAAGATATTCAAGGCAAGGATAACTGAAATCTTATGAAACTTTCTTTCATCCCATCCTGTGATCGCTCTCCAGAATCATCTCCTGACCGACTACGAGGCGGCGAAGAAGATTGAGAAGCAGCTGCTCCTAGTGAGGAACCAGACGATCGAGGAGTTTGATGCGTTCTTTGAGAGTCATGTGATGGAGCTCAAGGATAGGGTCTTCAAGGATAAGCCTAGAGAGGATCAAATCTTACCGGATCACGTCTATGATCAGGAGGAGCTTATCATTGAGAAGCTGGATATGCAGGTATGTTGCAGTTTAATTTTAAAATATTATTTATGAACGAATAAAACAGATATTACCATCGGAAGTACATTAGAATTTTTTTTAGAATGATTTTCAAGAAAGTATAATCTTTTGTACAATTTGTTTAATCATCTCATGGAAAGTAGTGATGACACTGATATTAATGATAATGGTTACATGAACTATCTTGGTATGCAGAATTTAGAATGTATGAAATGAGAGAGGGCAACATTTAATGGAGGGTTGAATGAGGATATTAATGATGATACTATTTACACTATTTGTCAAAGTGTATCAGCTGATTCCTGGTATTTGCTTATTTGTAAGATCTTTTGTTTATTCATACAAATGATCGTATAACGATACCAAATGTACTGCACAAATTCAACAGTGATCCACATAATGGTTTCCAGAGAACTTTGAAAGTGCATAGAAACATAACCTCAATAAATAGGGCACTATTGGCAAGCATCCTTACAGAAGACACATTTTAAATCGGGACTGCACTACTTGTAGCTACTTTCGCCCTCTATATAGCAAATAATGCCTAATCGGTGCCCGTTGGTCCCCCATGATCCTCTTTTTCTTATGTTAATTGAGAGCTGATTTGATGAGATAACCACCTGTCAGTGACCTTGAAGGGAGGTCTAATCCCTTCTGGCCAAACTAGTGCAGACTGGCTTTAAAGCATGCATAATCCATCACTATTATCATTGCTATCATACAACAGAATATCATAGATGTACTTGTACAGTCAAACCTGTCTACAGCGACCTCCCAAGGGAAACACAAAAAGTGGTCTTTGTAGACAGGTTCCTTTATGTTTCAATGAGAAACCATTTTCAAGGGAAACAAGAAATGTGCTTGTTGTAGACAGGTAGTCTTTGTCGACTGGTGGTCACTAAAGCAGGTTTGATTGCATTTGTATATTAATAATTTTTTTCTATCCTTGCCTTGTATCAGCTTGGTGACATGCAGGAGAGATTCCAGCAAACCATCGACGCCCTTAACAACGAGCTTGAGATGATTCGGCTCCACAAGGACTACGTGGAGACCCAGCTGGATGAACTAGACAAGCACATCCGTGCAGGAGCCAAGCCACCAAGCCGTGTCATGTTCCGCTCAACAGGCACCAACCTCAACAGCGCAGGGGCTAGAAGCAACCATTCGGCCTATGGCAAGCAGTCCAGGCTGAGTGGAAAAGGTGAGTAGCTTTGTGGAACTTATACAGTCAAACCTGTCTATAGCGACCGCCCAAGGGAAACACAAAAGGTGGTCTTTGTAGACAGGTTCCTTTAGTACATGTTTCAATGAGATCTGCAAGAATTTTCAGCAGTGAAGGAGGCAGATTATCCTGAAGAAGAAGAAGAAGAAGAATGAGAAACCAAAAATATGGTCTTTGTAGACAGGTGATCACTAAAGCAGGTTTGACTGTTTATGTGTCGTCTGAAGAACCTTTGAAGAAGGAGCTAGGTCTATTAACGATGTGAGTACCATGTGCGAAAATATGAGGTACAATATCAGTATCATGTGAGGCTTGTTTGTTAATGGTGATTTTATTTGATTGAATGATGAAAGCAAGTATGTTTTTGTGCTCACTTCTTTTTATTTTACCAACATTTTTAGAATACCATCCCTAGACAACTACCTTCTAGACAACTTGTCCTTTATCTTTTAACAGCTAACCTATCAGAAAAATTACCATTCAGACATTAAACTTCATGATCAAAGTCTCCTCACTATATTGTTCTATAAATGGTGATAATTGGTTTAGGGAGTGGCTGTCTGAAAGGGTTGGTTTTCACAAGAATATTTGTAGGTGATGGTGGTGGTATGAGTCTATAACTGTATTTATTATTAGACCTTTGCACAGTGCCGTATTGATTGATTATCTTTGATAAAACCAGAATATTTTCATCATTATTATTATTATTATTATTATTAATATTATTATTTTTATTATCATCTTGATCAGAATCCACAATGTCAGTGAGAGGGGGTGGAGACAGCTTTGATAGCATGGACTTCATGGGTGCTGAGATGGACCCGTTCATTCCACAGGAGGCTATCCTCAGCAAGTATTCTGTCATGGTCTATACATCCACCAACCAGAAGAAGACATTCCATGGGCTCAAGGATGCAAAGTTTTGTGCCAGCTGTGGGGAGAAGGTAAGTACAGTCAAACCTGCTTTAACGACCACCTGTATAGAAAGACCACCTGTCTACAAAGACCACATTTTTTTGTTTCCCTTGAAAATGGTTTCTCATTGAAACATGTACTAATGGAGCCTGCACATAAAGACCACCTGTTTATAAAGACCACTGTCTCCATTGGAAGGTCTGTATAGACAGGTTTTTACTGTATACTGTCTCATCCTAAGTGTACCTCATTCTCTACAAAAACTCTCTTGATATGCATCATCTACACTCCCTCTTTAATATGCTGCTTTCCCTTGTGATGTATGATTTGACAGCTGTGCTTTTTTGTTACCCCGTTCTCTCTACTATATAGTTCTCTGTGATCTTCATCTTCACCTTCCCATTCATGCACCCAAATCCCTACTCTGAGCAAGTTGATCTTGTTTGGAACATAACTTTATTTGGCAATTAAGTGTGACCGCAGTGTGGTTTCGAACACATTATAATGTCGAGATCTTGACTATGGGATGGGAAAGCACTATGCTCATACTATTCACCCCCCCCCCCCCCCCCCCCCTAAGCCGTCGGCCGTCTGGTTGCTTACTTACAAGCATTTATGCTTTCTTAGCAGTCGGGTAAAATAACCACCACCACATATACATGATGCAATGTGATCGCATAATATAGCTGCAGAGAGAACCACAAAATGAATGGACACCTGTGTTAATTAGTATCCCAAACTGCACCTACACGTAAAACGTAAAACACTAGTTATCTGATGAACACTGTCTTTGTGAAAGGAAATTAATGGAAACAACAAGGCTAATATCCAGACAGCAACCTGCAGTATGACCTCCCAGCCTTAAAACATTTATATAATCTTTTAGAGAAAATAAAGACAATAATTCATATTATTTTATTATAAGGTCAAGGTATCTTCCAACTTCATTATTCTATGTGTGTTGGAAAAACCAGACCGAGTATACGGGATCTGCAAGAATCTTCAGTATTGAAGGAGGCAGATTATCTTGAAGAAGAAGAAGAAGAGAAGAAAACATGAATACAATAATATACTACATTCCAAAACAAAAAAGAATGAGTCCAAATGAATTGTGCTATTGGCACTTTGTATTAATAGAAATGATGATAATGATATGCCAATTTTGTTTTAATGTTTATCATTTGCCAAGAATCAGAAGGGTATATACTCTGTGTAAACACTAAAATGCTATTTGGGCCCTTTCTATCTTTTACATTCTTCCTTCAAAAATCAAGTCTCCATTTTGTTATTGCTTTGTTTTCAGACTGTGATCTGCCCTCACAAGGTGAGCAGTGAGAAGATCATCATCCTGCCTCATAACTGCTCTCACATCAAGCTATCTAGACCAAGGGTTAGGATACAGTCAGAACGCAAGGACAAAGAGTGAGTATATGATCAGTAACGCCGTGCAAACTAGAAATTATAACATCAGTTTGGAGCCAGAAGGGCATTACAGCCCCACTGCACTATGTGTAGCTACTTGCTCCCTCTATATAGAAAACTTCCTGAATCGGTGCCTGTTGGTCCCCCATGATCCTCTTTTATCTTATGTTAATTGAGAGCTGAGTTAATGAGATAGCCACATGTCAGTGACCTCGCTGTGTGGTTTAATCCTTTCTGGCTGAACTAGGGAATCCGGATTTTAACTCTGTGTAAAAGTATATGAGTCAACGCCCTCCCTGCTCTCAATAGACAGTAACATAAATGGGGAGTAATGATGGAGAACTTCAGAAAGGCCAATGGAAATTCAAGGTGGACAGAATCGCCTCGCTGAAGATTGAAGAATGGTTTATTTGAAGTTTTCTATAGAGAGAGTGAGATGGAGATTACTATCAAGAAGACTTGGTGAGTTCAGAGTGTGGACATATACCTTTGCCTCTGTTATGTTTCAGTTCTTACAGTCACTGTCTTAAAGGCATAAAAAGAAAATGATGATTTATTTTTCTAGCTTATTTTTTTAAGAAGGAGTCATTCTATCTTTGTCTTTTTATGGTATCTCGCCCTCATAAGACAAGGCATCCATTCTCCTCTAAAAATGTATGTAGTTTACAGTTAAATATTTCCTATGTTGTCTGCAGATACCGCAAACCCCACCCACCGAAGAGCAAGAAAGGCGTACCCCAGTCGGGAACCACCGATGCCAGTGGGGTTCGTAAGAGCAAACAAAGGACCAGTCAAGATACTGGCACCCAGGAGGAGGAAGAGCAACAAGAGATGGAGAGACCAGAGGTGACGATAAGGCTGCCTGTCGATGACCAGACCGATGAAGGAGCTACAGGAGAAGAAGAAGGAGAGAAGGAGGAGGGGGAGAAGGAAGAAGAAGATGAGGAGGAGGAAGGGGAAGAGAAGAAAAAGGCTGCCGCACAAGAACAGCAGGTATACATGAAAACAAGGAAAATTTGTAAAATCAACAGATTGATAGATAATTGGATGAGTGGAAGAACTACAGTTTCAATAATGCATCTCTCTCCATGTACGTTAGATGAGAAGATAACAAAGAAAGATGCATCACTTTCTTAGATGACATCACATGAAAATTTGAAGGTATTGTCAAAGGAATATGAATGTCCAATTATTCTCATCATTTTCTCCTTTTTTGTGAGCAGAATGGTTCACTCTCTTCATAATATCAGTAATTTAAGATACTTTATTTGAACACCATTTACAAACTTCAAGATCAGAATTAATTATCATATGCTTTTGTCTTATTTGGCACCATGGTATACTTTACTAAGCTTTCAATCAAGATGTTTATATAAGATAATAGTATTTACAAGATGAAGATACACCGTAACCCAACATGAGTAGATATTTGTCTGTAAAAATCTTACACCTGTTCATGTTCAAGTTTGATGGTAAAGTAAGTGAAGGGTGAAGATAATTTCTCTGAGCTTCCACTGTTAGTTGTACAGGTGTTCCCTCTTCTCATTATCTTTATTCCAGGAGAAGCCTTTTACTGTACTCTGGGATGACTACAAGGAAAGGACAGGTCAGACTAGACATGTACCTAGACCACTGGAATTGGTGAGTTCCTATTGATTGATTGATTTGAATTTATTCCATTTCATATCAATTGTTTGCACAACTGAGATAAAGAAGATAGTTGGCAAAGTGAGTTCAAAATTATGAAATGAAACAGGAACCTACTGGAAAGCATAGCTTATTTTTGTAGGTTTCCAAGAATAAATATGATATAAACCTTGTTTTCATATATCATTTTAAAGTGTCTTAATAATCACAGTAAAATAGATATAATATAATAACATATTTTCTTAAACCATTAAAAAATATTATCATGATATATTATGGTTTGTTGAATATTCCTTTCTTTTGTAAGTCTCTTCTGTATATGAGTGCTTCCAACAACAACAAAAACCACTGTCTACAACTAGAGAAGTATGTCACTGTGTCTTCAGTACTCTCCTGTAAACATTAATGATAGCAAAAGCCTTGTCAAAAGTAGCACAACTAGTTCTATATTTGCATGTACTTTGGATGCCATATTGCTGCATTTACATTGAGTGTTTTGCTTTATCTTCCTCCTTAAATGTTACAGAGGCGAGTGATGTCCATGATCTCTCAATTCTACTCCTACGTGATGCTCCAAGATGATACAGCAGGCACTCCAGCAGTCTCCATTCTTGTAAGTAAAATGACATGGGTATTGAACAGAAAACTACTTTGTACCACAGTTGAAATGAATTTTGGTAAATATTTGGCTGTCAATGGCTTCTTAGGATAAAATTGATGATGATAACGATAATTATAATAGTAAAAATTTAAATATTTTCAAGTTGCTTCTCCTAAACCGTCCTCCGCCATATCTGCAAGTGTTTCATTTCACAGCTGCTATTACAGTGCTTTATATAACAATAGGTTTCTTCCTACCTGTCCATGCAGGCAAATATAATGCTTGAGGAAGGACATTAATGCCAGACTGGGAGACAAACTCTCAATCCCATGCTTGAATGTCACGTTAATAAACCATGCTACCACAGTATTGATTCTGTTTAATAAATGTGTTAATCTTTTTCATGAATTTTGTCTGGGGCTGTCATATTTTCAAGAAATCTGCTTACAATGATAGTCCTTCTTCCGCAAATAATTGTAAAATGTTTTATAGAATTAAGTATTTATGACATTTTATCATTTCGTTCATGAAAAAAAAAAATTGTTATATATAATTACTTTTTTATGGTTCATTGTCAGAAAAATTCTACCGATAATTGTATTTTATATTACTTTGTTATAAAAAAACTGTGTACTTTTTCTGCAGAAGGAAATCTAAGCAAATCAAATCAAATTGTGTTTCTGTTTCCGTTTGTGTGACCTTTCCAGGAAGCCCTGTACACTCATTTTGAGGAGCGCTACCTGATCAGAGAAGTGTCCTATCTTTGTATGCATGATTTCATCCAAGGCGTCATTGAGTATGCCCCTCAACACAAGGTCAGTCTTCAAGTTGAAGGAGTAGTATATGTAGAATGGAAGTGGATACTGGAAAGTTCCTAGAATTTAAATTACTTAAATAGCAAATATCTAGTGTTATATCTGACTTAGCAGTAAATCAAGCTAAGTCTATATATTTTGTGTAACTTGTTTGAAGTATAGTAGAAGGGGGAAAAAAAGAAAAAAATAGGAAATAAAAAAAGGCATCAGATAATGGTATAAAATTATGTTCTTATGTTACACAAAACTGAAGAGAGCTCTTGAAAGTTTGATTAATATTACTCTCATTGTTTCATTCAACTATATATGTTCATTTGTAATGCACATATTCCACTCCATGAAGCAGCATTTGATTTGGTCACTATTTTACAGGACTTTTGTATCCTATGTGGTATCCATTTTACACCTGGATGAAGAATAACAATGTAGATAAAATGCCTTGCTAATTAAGAGCCATACCGTTCTGTGCATGGAATGAATCCATGATCTTTGTACCTCCATCTATTAAAGTCCATTAAAGACCTGAAACCACTCAAAAGAAAAACGCCTCTCCTTGGTGAAATAAACAAATGAACTTTGTATTTAACTCTTGCAAAATCATTCACAATGACTGTTTGCCAACTGAGTAAGGCAGGAAGTATTAACGAAAACTCCAATTTCAAGCAATTCATCATCACACACCACTCATCATCTCTTCCACAGTTCATCCAGATCTTTGCTCATGTGATGGTGGGTAACTTGGATGCTACTGTCTTCCGGTATCTCCTCATCTTGACGGACCTGGTAGACCGGGTAGATTGGCATCACATAGAGGACTTCAAGTACTTTATCATGGCTGTCTATCCCTTCCTTAATGTGAGTTTATAAAACAATCATCCCCCTTTGTTCCGACTATAGTATTTATATAGTACTATCTGTATAATGAAGAGCTTATTCCAAAATGAGCTAAATCCTCTTGATGAAAATTGAGTTATTGATATCAGAACATTGTTCACTTAAGTACCCGTCTTTCAACATGATTATTTACATAAATTTGGGGAGCAATTATAAAAAAAAATGCACCTTCTAATATGACTTTTCCATAGACGCCTGTACAAAAAATCTGGTAAACAATTTCTTTTTTCTCTGAAGTTACAAAAATGGATTTAGCTCCTTTCAAAATTAAACTCTTCATATGTGAATTTAAGTAGTAACAAAGTTATTGCCTTCTAAACTGTGCTGTAGAGCAATATTGGGCATGTTGATACAGAATGAATCATCGCCGGGGGAGTAGCAATATACATGCTTGTAATGTTTCCCGAAGCCTGTGCAATGTTAAGTCATGTGATGATCATTTAGTGTTGTCAGATAATATCTAGCTTCAAAATGGGATAGATGAAAACCTAATATATTTACGTAATAATCATTTAGTGTAGTAAGATAACATGCATCTAGCTTTAAAATGGGATAGATGAAAACGTAATATGTTTACGTCACGAACCATTAAATGCATTTCAGTTAATTTTATTTGAAATTGTTGCTACTCTGTTATATGTTCTTGTATATTCATATGATTTAAATTCTTTTTAACATCACCTTCATTTGTGGAAAAAAGGGAAAATACATTTAGTGTAATGCCAAGATTTGTAGAAAGATTTTATTAATTTCTAATGTTTGATGTTCCTTTTTCCATTACTTTTGTTTGTGATATTAAAGGAGGATGAATTAGACCAGCTTCATCTTGGATACACTTCCTTTAGTGAGAACAAAGTCACCAAGACACTCATCTTTGAATACTTCATGTATATCATACTCAAATATAGAGAACCTCGCTTTCAAGATGTAAGTTTAATCTTTGAATACTTCATGTTTATCATATTCGAATATAGAGAACATCGCGTCCAAGATGTGAGTCTATAGTTGATAACCTTACTCTCAATGCTGTTCAATGGATCCTCTCTAAAAATTAGTCTGCCATTAAATTTTAAAATTTAAAAAAGAGATCCTGTGTAATATTTGATAATTTATAACCCTCTTTGCATTTTGCTGTCTGACACATCTGTGATTTTATTAATAAAAAAAAACCTCAGTATATTATGTTTCCACTGTGGATACAGTTTCGTTCTATCTAAGGACCAGCATTGTGATGACAAATACACAAAATGTCTTTAAAAATGGTAGAAAGCTTCTTGTGTTTGCTGGGCACCTTGAAAACGGTTTAAGGACTTCAACCATATTTTGCTATCAGAAAGACACATTTATTACACAACATTATTTATTGTTTGAAAGATTAGTTTGTCAGTTTGAGTGTAAGTGCTCTATTCTTCATCATACAGGTTGAGATGAAGATGGCCCAGCGGCCCGGCCGTGAGTTTGGGGTGATGAGTGAGAGAGAGTTTAACGAGGCAGCAGATGCTCTAGCTCCTCTTGCCAATGAAGGATTGAGAAACAGACTATTCCGGGAATCACTGGAGCACTTCAGCAAAGATGGCCGTGTGGCTATCAGTCGTCTGACGTGTATCCTTTTCTAGAATTTAATTATAGATATTAGCACATTTAAGGAAGATTAGAGATCATTTTGCCAGTTAGGTGAACAATTTGACCAGGGCCCCATTGCATAAAACTTACCATTGATGGTAACTTTGCCATCAAAGGCAACTACCATGGTAACAGGGCTCACCAGCCAATCAAAATCAGGGTTTCCATGTAGTTAACATTGATGGCAAAGTTACCATCAATGGGAAGTTTTGCGCAACTGACCCTGGAATGTAAAGGTTCAGATATTGCTTAATCATTATATGCTATCATATTGAGAAGAAAAAATCTTATGTTTCATGTTAACTTGTGTTGTACTGATCACTTAGGTTCTGAAGTGATGAAAAAACTAAATCAGTGTCCTAGCTAAACAAGGGTGTTTATTCTTACATGATGCATATGGTAAATATGAGCACAAAAAGGCAAGATTATTTTCTTGTTATTTTACATATTTGTGATACATATTTCATGTTTGGTTATGTATAATTATTATTCTACATCTACATCAACATCTAACAAGCATTGCTTTCAAGTAGGTTCGTTTTTCATTTCCTGTAACGAAATGCAATACAAAACTGAAAAACAATGTCAAAGATATTTCAATGCTAATTATTTTCTGTCATTGTTTATATTATGTGGAAAGAAATGAAAATAAATTCGCTCTGTATAAAGCGACTACTACTACTATTCTTGACTGTGACTGTTGATCGACACAGACATTGTGAGCTACTTGCTCCTGTATGGAATGGCTCCTCTCCTGCGAGAGAAGATCTCAGAGACCATGCAGGGGTTCAGACTCGACTCGGCCGACACCCAGTCTAGGACTAACCAGTCTAGAGGAGGCATGCAGTCCAGGGGGACTAACCTATCCAGAACAGGTGAGAATAACCTGTGTATATCAATGAAATGGTCACCATAAGGCCTTTAAAAAAAAATTGTTTTACCCTTTGCGACCGACCCAAAAATCTTGACGGTCGGCTTTTTACCGTTTAGTAGAGAAAAAAGATATGAAAGCATGAGAAATATCAGCCCAAAGAGGGAGGAAAAAGTTTTAAAAAGTAAAAAAAAAGAAAAAAAATAGGATTTCCGACCGACCGACCCATGTTTTGGCACCTAAGGGGCAATACAACATCTTTTCTTTAGGCCTAATAACGAAATGTAATGTGTTCATGACTTCATGTTCACTCTTTCAATATAAACAATTTCCAAAAAGCTGTTTTCTGGTAGGAAATCAAGTACCAGAAAACAGCTTTTTGGAAATTGTTTATATTGAAAGGTGAACACGAAAACACTTTATTTTTCCGCTATGCAACAATATGATGGTAGTTACAAAGTAGGGATCCTGATCGTTTTTACAGGTCTGTCATTTGTATTACACTTGATTTAATTTAAGGTGGGGCAAGTAACAGCTAATTAGAATATTTTTCTGTAGATTTGTCACTACCGGTATACTAAAAGAAATCGGACCAATTCATTTGGGGCTTAACAATGCTTTTGTTTGTTTATTAAACTTGTCATTTGTTTATTCATTTTCCTCCACTAAATACCTATTATTAAAGTTTGATAATCGTAACTGTAGATATGATCATTTTTTTCTCTTTGAATATTATGGTTAAGAGTAAAATCATTAGTCATGTTAATGCCACTGGAATATTATACTAATAGTATGCCTGTTACTCATCACGTTATGTATCCATGTTCATGTCTATGAAACACAGGGCATAGCATTGAGAGACCAGTTACCATGGCAACTATGAGTGGAAATCAAGAGAAGAGTGATGAGCCGCAGATTATTACTGCCTCACAGCTGAAGAACCTGGCCAAGAATGTAGAAAGGTATGAGAGGATGTTCATTTATAAGCCTTCAGTCCAAAGCTGTAGTAATAATAATAATAATAATAGTGGGTTCTTGTATAGCGCTCATGTCAGTCAGATTTGACCCCCCCTGGCGCTCTCGATTATTATTACCCTGACTTTAGCACGGCTGCAACACGGTGAAACCTGTATCTAAAGACCACTCAAGGGAAACAGGAAAAGTGGTCTTTATGTTAAGGTTCCTGTAGTACAAGCTTCAATGAGAATCCATACTCAAGGGAAACAATAAATGTGGTCTTTATAGACAAGTGGTCTAAGCTTTCTGTACAGGCGGTCGCTAAAGCAGGATTAACTCTACCAACGTGTAGTTTTGGAGCAGTTCATACCATGGGGTAGTTACCTACCCTGTTGCTAACTGGATTCTCTCATTTCCTAGGAATAACCCATTTCCAATTGGCCATGGGTTACTTCTCAGCCAATGCATACATGAATGTCCTAAGGTTTTATCCTTAGGTATCTTTTGCTTATTTAGTATTGAATGGGTTAATGCAAAATTTGCAGCTTTAACAACTGCCTCCTATCCCTTCTGTAGCATTGATCATTTGAACAATTGCCCTAAATTACCTTTTATGTGGTAAAATGTTCACTTAAATGTTTGTTTCATTGTTGAATTTGGTTTGAAAATACAGGTATTCTATTGGAGTCAACTTTACAATGAATCTACTTGTTTTGGTTTAGGACAAAAAACAGAAAACACTACCCCCCCCCCAAAAAAAAAAAAAATCAACATTTTTTCAATCCAAACAGCTGTTCAGCACTAAGCAGGACTTCCACCACAGAATACCGGTAGAAGGGGTTGACAATTTTATATTTAAATGCAAATGCTCATGTTCATTAAATCATTTGACTCTTGACATTTTCTGTGACTCTGTTTTGTAATTCTTTCTGTTTTCTTTTTGTCCTTCTACAGACGATCTCTGAATCGTGGCATGCGTCAGATCCAAGCCAACCCTCGGATGGACATAGACGATATGCTTGGCGACGGTGAAGCCTTTGATGAGCTGGCAGAGTTTAGCAACAGCGGACTTTTGATGATTGGACCAGACTAAACTACGGTAGTCAAAATGAAGCGGCACATAAACCAGGCCCTGAGGAAGAACAGCATTTATGCTGAATTCCCTCGGGAAACAAAACTGTTGATATTACCCTGATTATTTCTAACCTGAGGGGTGTTTCACAAAGATCTTAAGTTGAAGTTATCTCTAAATTGCACTTAACAATTATGGAAAGCTGTTTGAATTATGGAAAATATTTTGTAAAAGTTATTTTAAAAGGTGTAAAATGTTGATTCAAGTCATTCATATTTTCTATTTTCAAGGAGATTTCATGTTCTTGATACAGAATTTATGAAAAGTCTAAAATACTTGAATTTTTGCTTTTGAATATATTTTATTTTAAAGCTTATCTGTACTAGTTTACAGGAGGGATTAGACCACCCTGCAAGGTCACTGGACAGGTGGCTATCTCATCAACTCGGCTCTCAATTAACATAAGAAAAAGAGGATCATGGGGGAACAATGGTCACCGATTAGGCATTGTTTTATATAAAGAGAGCAAGGAGCTACCAGTAGGACAGTGTGGCTTTAAGGCTATACAAAGGGTTCTCCATAATGTTTAAGTCCAACTTAGAGTTAAGTTCAACTTAGGATGTTTGTGAAACACCACCCTGGTCACAAAAGCACCAGACTTTGAATTTCTATTTCAGTGCATACATGCGCCAGCTAACTACCTTGAATGCTTTGGAAAGAGGATTGTCATTTGGCCAGATTAATTGGACCAGGATATCCATTGTTTGTTATCAAAGAAAAGTAATCTTGAGCCAAGTGATTTAGTGTAATGCCAAGCAACCAACTTAATTACTCGAACGTCTAGAAGTTAGACATCCTGTTAATGACAAAACATTTTGAACAGAAGGTTACATGGAGAAAATGGAGGGATAGACTATCAGTATATACTATCTTTAAAGTGTCATTGAATTGCTAATTCTCGCTACCCTAAATAGGTACGAAAATCTCGAAATTCGCGAGACGAGGTAATTTTCACTCTCTCGGGTCGTCACTACAACTTCCGGTATAGAGTCCCATCCCAAGTCACGGCCTTCATCCACCCCCATTTTTCAGGGTTCTTACGCTTGGAATCATGAGCCCAGCACTGTGCAGCCTCACAAAAGAAAACCATCGTCACTGATGTCAAAAGACGCAAAAAACAACGAATGAAATGTTCAAATAAACGTTGAAATATTTGCGAAAAAAAAACAAGACCGAGCAGACGACATATTCGGTGCATACACGTTGTGTGGCGACGGCGTTTTACGTTTGCGCTATCGCGCCTAGTAATATAGCGCCTGCACAGGAAGCTGTAATGTCGAAAAGCTATCCCATAATGCAATGCGCGTTTTCAGGATTTTCCCCGGATCTCGGCAGAATCGCTATTTGGGGTAGCGAGAATTAGATTATGTTATTCTGCGTTAAAAATTTCAGTTAAGAAGCTGGGATCGAGTAAACACATTATGTTATGATTAAAAGATTTCTTCAGCTACTTATAAAGAGAGAATAAAGAAGATGGCACAGTGAAACCTGTCTTTAAAGACCACCCAAGGGAGACAATAAAAGTGGTCTTTGTAGGCAGGTGGTCTTTCTATACAGGTGGTCACTCATTAAGCAGGTTTGACTGTACAATTTTTATTTTGTTTGTACTTAACAAACTTCCTGCAAAATGAACATTCAATTTGTACTTGTAATAATATTTTGATAATCATCCATGATCATGTACTTCAAAGGGGAAAAAAGATGGTTAACTTGACAAGACTTTCTTGTGAAGATGCTTTTGAAATATCACAGAAAGTAATTCAGTATAATCCGTCCACCGATGAATCTGCCTTATTTTTCTAAAATATGAGAATTATTTTCTGACAAGTTTTTTATATGGTAGTTCTTTTCGAGTATCATTTTTGAAAAAAGGGAAATGTTATTCTATATCATTAATAGATATTTATAAAGTCATTTTTATTATGTAAATTTGAAAGCAAATATTGCTGTATTATTGCTGTATAATTGATGTGAATAATATTTGTGTAAAATATATTGTAAACTATTTGTGCAAAGAGTGATACAAATAATTTTGTACAAAAAAATAATGAAGATGTACTTTGTTTGTGTTTCATTTGAGGACTATTATTTTGCTTGTATGAAAAAGGGAGGAAGAGAGAGAGAGAGAGAGAGAGAGAGAGAGAGAGAGGGTGGGGGGAGGGGCTGGAGGGAATGAGGGAGAGAGAGCGAGAGAGAGAAATATAGCCAGAGTAAATGAGATAGGGAAAGACTGGATATGATGAAAATTTAATGTAAATGACATCAACATTATGAGTATTTTTAGTTTTACAACTTGACGGAAAATGTATTTTCCATTAAAAAACATAAGGAAAATAATATTAAATGGATGATATGAAATAAATGAACTGTTTTTGTGTGATATTATGTAAACCAAATCAACTTTTATAAATTGCACAATGACTGATGGGTTCTTGCTCATTACAAATTGGGTAATTGTCCTTTTTCCAAAGAATCATTCTGATATGCTTTTGAATACTGGTTTGCCTGATTGCTGCTAATTTCTTAACATCTGTCCATTCTGTCAACGTTCATTTGAAATTTTCTCCCCTTTCTTTCTCTGTCTTGGCCTTTCTCTTCTCTCCCTCTTTCTCTCTCTATCTCTATGTATATCTCTATCATTTTTCTCCAACTCTCTCATCTCATTTCAACTATCTCTCTCTCTCTCTCTCTCTCTCTCTATCATTTCTCTCCAACTCTCTGTGTTCAGCTTTCTCATCTCATTTCAACTATTTCTCTCTTCTCTCTCTCTCTCTCTCTCTCTCTCTCTCTCTCTCTCTCTCTAATGATAATAATAGATCACATTTATGATGCGCCTAATACTTTGTATCTAGGAGCTGCACATATTATTACCCCGGTCATCGGATTTAGGCTAATCCGCAACACGATGTATTATTCTTTTCCTCCTAAATACTCCGAAGAAGAGTTTTGACTGGAGGGTGGACGATTACATTTTGGTAAAAAAAACTCTTTAGTAACTGCATTTTTAAATGAAAGCGGGGAGGTTTGGTCGATGGTTGCTTGTTGTAGGTTGTTCCATGTCTTTACATTGTGAAATATGAGTTGGCATAGACGTCCGAGTTGGTGTGGCGAATTTTTAAATTGGTTGGAGTGTCCTCGTCTCACTAAATAACTAGGCCTAAATAACTAAATAATTTGTCTTTTGGTATATTTTTCCTTCCATGGCAATGAAAGTAGCCCGGCTTGCGTTCTCCGTCCCCAAAGCCGAATCTATATCAGGGGAAAACTTAATCACGGATATACCCCCGGGGATATACCCTCTTTGAATGAAAAGGGTGAACTTGTTTTTTTGGGGTGGAGGGGTTTGGACAGGAGCGGATCCAGCCGGCATAGAAGGTGATCGATGGTGAGAAAATATTTAGCGGCGCATATGCGGGTGGGGGGGGGGGGGGGGTAGTGAGCACTATTTTTTGTTTTACTCAACACCCCCCCCCCCCTTTGAGCACAAAAAAAGAGGTAAAATACCTTTTTTTTTCTTCTCCCAAAAAATCCCAGGAGTGGGGGCCTGGGCCCCATGCCCCCATCCTGGATCCACCACTGTGCTTGCGGGCTGCTCCTCCCTTAAAAAATGAAGGAAATAATGAAATACAAATGGGGAAAAAAAAGTAAGAAAAAAAGGATAACAAGCAAATATAATGCCTAGCTTCCACATTTACACCAAAAAAAAATTGTGACTTTCTTTGGTAATGATTTGATCGGATATATCACGTACCATGTTTTGTAGGCCATATTGTCTTTGTCTTAAATACGGTCTCTCTACAATTCTACATGTATACCAATTTTAAAGAATGTAGTCCTTGCTCTCTTTGAAGGTAGTCTAGAAAGAGCCGAATGTACGAATGGTATAAAATTAAATATATATATACTGAACTATAAATCGACATAGATCGAGTCCCTCTCCATCCAATCTCATATTTGCTTGCAACTTTTTGTTTGTTATTTCTGAATGAACCTGTAAAGGAAGAGAGAAAATCATCCGTAATATTCCCGCAATCATTACGAATATATCACTGGAAAAGGTTCCGCCAGGATACTAAACCTCATGCAAACGGGTGGTGATATCTAAAGCGTCTCTTGTCTGCCTTAATTGTCCGATCACTTTGTTTTGCCATAGTACTCTGATAATAGCATAAATAGGGCAATTTATTATACTCAATATTACATGTTAATTATTCTATTTAATGAATGCGAGACACCCATCCATCCATCATCGTCATATCATTATGTCATTTGTAAGGGTATAACGACATTGATTGTTTTTATATACGCCAATTATTGTGGCGTACGTTTTAAATGAATTGCTGAATCCCATATATACAGCCTGGTCATTTGAATACCAACAAAATTACATATGCTCATGAACACTGGGCTGTATGTCCAGACACACCCATCAGCTAGCATCACTTTCCGTTTGTGAAAGACCATACAGCTGAATTAATATACTTATATACATTTTAGTTTCGACGTTTATAATATATAAAAAACATATATACGTCCTTTTTACAGTATAGTTTGGCCTCGACGTATAAGGACAATAAACAACGAAATAACCTTGTCCCGAGTTTATATTGCACTTTTGTGAAGAGACTTCTTTGCTAATTGTATTCTGGCAGTTGTAGCATTGTAATCATATACCGGTACTTTTCCACTCTTTGTATAAACGACCTTCATACCAACCCAGCTGTGCGCGCGAGTGAGACCGATTATGCAACACCGTGTGAGAATTCGAGACAATGGACCAATCGAAAAGCGTCGCGCTGAAATTCAAACGTTCAATGCACAAACGTGCAAGTAACAACAGTATTAATCCGCGAGTGAACTTGCATTTCAAGATATATTGTTTGCCTTCAAATATTCATCCTTAATTTTCATAAAAGGAATTTTATAGATAAAAATAATCCCTCGTTAGTTTTTTCTCCAGAAAATTAGCCACAAAGACTGATTTTGTCCACAATTCCCACGGGGGTTACTTTGTTTTTATGGAAGAATACATGTATCACCGGCGGTGATTCACACGTAATTTCAGTTTAGTAAATTACATGGCCGTATAGCGTACCCCCGACGGACTGAAAGGTATGTGTAAAAATGTGAATATTCGTGCATGGATAATGTTTTTTAATGAAATATTAGTCCAAATGATTAAGTGTAGTGTTTGTGAAAATTATAAGGGCTTAAGGTTTGGGTTTATTGCTTTGCTCCTCGTCAAATATCGCGTGTATGATTGAATGAATGCTGTCGTACAGTGGAAGTGAGTGCACGGCGTTTGACCATTGCAAAGCCATTGCAATGCCAATGACGCTGACAATGAATGAAAAGACAGTGGACCTCCGGCGAAGCGAGGGGACGCGACGCCATAGCTAGGGCCAGGCCAGGCGACGCGATCAAAGCTGGAGTCTAGTGGCAAAAGTAAAAACAAAGCCTCTCCATCTGAATTTGATATCGTGGATTTAAATCAAAGTGAGAGATTGAGGGTGAACTTGATTGATTCGAGTCTTGACTGAGTCTGAGTGAGAGTAGTTTGCCAGGCTTGCCTTGAGCGTTGACTCTTCTGTTGGAAATTGATTTTTTAGATTCTGCATTGCCATTGGGACGTCTGGTTTTGTTTTGTTTTTTTGCCACATTTTGCACTGCAAATTTGCCATTGGTTCGGAAATTGTTTTTCTGAAAAATCTGATGACTTTGTCATGCTTGTGTCAGGATGTTTTTTGTCCTTTGTTTTGAGTAAGAAAACTAAGACAGTCAGAAAAAGAGTCTGAGTCGATGACTTCTTGACAAGATCGAGATGAGTAGATCTAGACTAGATCTTGTCTAGATCTAGATCTAGATCTACTCAATTTAAACCCCTGGCCCTAGTCTAGAGGGTCTACCCTACCCTACGGCCCTATGCATAGCTACCGATATGTCTACGAAATGTCAGAATTTGCAAATGCAAAGAGGTTCAGAATATAGATCTAGTATCCAGATGTTAAATGTCCGGACAGGTTGTGGATCGATCCTGCATTCCTGATATTAATTCATTTGTTTCAAAACAAAATTTCTTAAAATCTTCTAAGATTTATGTTGGACAATGTTATACAGGTAGATCTAGAGTCGACTTGGTTGGTGCTATTCAGTATCTGATGAATATTTAATTTTCATGAAATCCACAGGCAAAACAGAGGGCTTTATGTCTGTTAGTATACAGACACCCACCCTCCATTTATATACCAGGCATAAAGCCATAAACCAGACAAAACTAACATTGATTGAGATGTGTAATGTATCTAGAGTATATTTTGAACTTATAGATGTAGGGTCTATATAGTCTAAATGGGTCAGACATACAGCGTAGAAAGAGAGAACTTAAGTTTCCAGTCATTTAATATTTGTAGAGGGTGTAGTCTCAACTATGATTTCCAAAGAAAGAAAAATAGCATAAGAATTCATGATTACCGGTAGTCAGAATTATTTCAGAATGTCACTATAAATATTCAAGGTAAAATTCACTTCAAAAATTAAAAAAAATTAATTATCTTGTGCAGACTACTGGTAATGCTTTCTAAAAACAACATTAAATTTTTTAACATAACATTTTAGCTGCTTCAATAGGATGAGTTTATTAGTTTATATTTATCCAACAAGCATACTTGTGAATAAAAATGATGATTAGTATGATTACAATCAACAATACTGTTGGAAAAATTTTCTTTACTATCACACAAATCAAGGGCTATAATAATAATAATATAGAGTATTTGTAATGCGCCAACTCCACATGACTAATGTGTTTGAGGCGCATTGAGAAGAAAAACTATAAGTACACAAAAAATACACACAAAAATGAACAATGACAATGTGAAAGTAAATCTAAATCTACTGGGAAGCCGCTTTGAACAAATGAGTTTTGAGGGCATGTTTAAAGCAATTTAAAGTAAATTACTTCAAATATACAGTCTTTAGCGACCAAAAGAACCACTCTCTTGAGGCGTCTTTATATACAGGTTTCACTGTATTGCTTTCCGGTTATATTTAATATTGAGTTTATATGATGAAGCTTTCAATAACCTATAAAATATTTCCTACATGTTTTGTTTTTCCACAGGTTAGGATTTTCAGTCAGGCTCCACATGAAATAATAGGTCAAAATGACGCTGCACGGAAAGATTGTAGTGATCAAGAGAAACAATGCTGATGGTGCCCATTTTCCATTGACGGCCGAACAGTGTTTGTTTGGAAGGTAAAAACATGGTGTAATCATGGATCATTTTAAACCGATTCTAAGAAAAAATATGCAGATTGGTTGGAAAGCCAGATGATTTAAATTAAGGGGAAAGTAACGAGCAGAATAACCCAGTAGCCACACAGCTGTTTGCCATGATGCTTTCAGCACAAGTTACAATGTACGGGTACCCCATTCAAGAGTCAAGACAACTTTTATATAAAAAATCTACCGGTATGCCCTCTGTCATACTATCGTTTTTATTTTTGTGCCCCTAGACTAGGGAAAGAGAAATGCCCCACTCACACTCAGATACTCAAGCTTTGAGGCAATTAAGTTTGGTAAATGAGCACATTTTTATGATAAATTCAATACTTTATATTCTTTGTTTTCTATTTAACAAATTTCTGAACATATATACTTTGAGTTTTAATTTGACCTCTATCATTGACATGTTGAATTAATCTACATCATCATGTTAAAATGTGAACTAATATATCGTTTTGTGATGTCTCTTTGTTGCAGAACTAATGAGTGTGATATCCGCATTCAGTTGCCCAATGTGTCCCGTGAACATTGTAGGATTGATGTGCAAAAAGATGGAGAGGTAAGATATTCTTCTTTAAAATTACCTAAAATCTTACTTCAAACCCCTGAATCGAAACATCTTAAAGGCACACTGTCCTACTTGTACAAGTTGTAGCTACTTGCTCCCTCTATATAGAAAACTTCCCAAATCGGTGCCTGTTGGTCCCCCATGATCCTCTTTTTCTTATGTTAAATGAGAGCTGAGTTAATGAGATAGCCACCTGTCACAGTGACCTCGATGGCTCGCTGTGTGGTCTAATCCCTTCTAGCTGCAGTAGTAACGCCTACCTTTAAGGCCCTTCTAAAGTGTTGGGAGCCCCACAAATTTGACTTAAATTGTTTCATAATTTGAAAGAGGGATGTCATTTAATACACAATTCTGCAAGGATTTTCAAAACAAATGCAGAGCTGCCAACCATTCCGTTTTTGCCGGAATTACTCCGTTTTTTCCTCCAAATTACGGTATTACGTTTTTTCTTCATAAAATACGTTTTTTAATAATTTTTTATTTTTTTTTATTTTTTTTACATACCACACGTCAAACAACTGACCTAAAATGGTGATTTGATCACAAATTCAATAGAAAACTAATTTTAAAACATACTTGAAGAGAAAAATATTCTCCCAAAAAAATGAAATGCCGATAATACCAAAATAACCATCCAAAAAATTACCTGCTTGTATGGAAAAAACAGCATGATGAATGAACATTTCTGCATTGGAAGTGTGTCGCGCGTGGTTGTAAGTTTTGTTTTTATGGATTCCTTTTTTTTGCTTGAAATTCCTTTTTTTTTGCCATCATGATTCCTTTTTTTGGTCGCACAAGGTTGGCAGCTCTGCAAATGTGTTTGAAGTTGAATATTGATGAAAGAATACAAATTTAGGTTTTCTGCATACAACAGAAAACCCAAATTATCAATATTTGTCCACAGACACTTTTTTAGGGGGGAAATTTTTGCAGAAGTACCGTATGTCTTAAATGGCATCTTCTTTCACATTACGATAGAATTTAAGTGATATTTTGCCATCACAGTTTTGGGGAATAGAGGGGCTTTAACACAGGGCTCATCCCAATGAAAGAGAAGATTTAGAAGGCAGCAGAGTCAAAAGAGTCGACACCTCCCGAAGACCATCCCCCAGCATCATGAAGCCTGGCTGAGATTGTCGCTCATACTGAACTGAACCTAAATATCGCAACATGGATCTCGTACAAAGAAAGTTTCCATAGAGCCCTGCATACAATGTAATATGACCACCTCCCAAGAGATGATTCTCATTATAATCCCTATGATAATGATGCGCTGAAAGACCAGAAATGTTGGTGTGTGTGGAAGGAATATTCACAAATTTTGCAAATGGTTCATATTCAAAAAATTGTAATGCTTCCGGAACACTCAAATTTGCCTTTACAGTCAAACCTATATAGTGGCCGCCCAAGGGAAAACTGAAAAGTGGTCTTTGTAGACAGGTGGTCACTACAGCAGGTTTGACTGTATGTGACCACTTGTAGAGACAGGCCGTCTATAAGGACCACGGTTTTTGTTTCCCTTGAAATGCTGTTTCTCATTGAAACATATTTTTCAGTTAACCTGTACATGAAGATCACATTCTAAGTCTCCTTTATATGGCCTTTCTATAAAGGTTTAGCTGCAATTGCCAACACTGATTTCTTTTTTTGCAATTTGTGAAAGAAGTTCCTGGTGATACAATAGAACAGTAAAATGCTTACCCGACAAAACATTTACCATTCTATTATGTGTTGATCTTGTTTTTTCTGTAGGTACACCTGGTGAATTTGAGCCAGGTCAATCCCACTCTCTTGAATGGCAAGGCTGTCATGGATAGAGAAACTGTGCAGCACAAAGATGTCTTTACTATTGTTGATAGGTCTTTCAGGTATGTGCAATGTGTGTGACTTGTAGGGTATTACCTACTGCCGAGATCCAGAAGATCGATAACTGATTTACTTTTACATAGAGTCAAGGGGTGGTATTCTCATAAGTTAAGTCCGGACTAAACAAGAATTTTAGTTCACACTTCTAAGGAATGCTAGGTTTCATCTTTCTCCTTCAATATTCATGACAAAGATAATCTACCAAAGACTTTGTTGAAATTCATTTCATACTCATATTATCTTTTTCTTCCCATTTCATTGCAAAATTAATTTTTTTGGACACTTTACATTGCAGGATTAAAATAATCTGTACAGGGTAAATGAGTTGGCAACAGGCACTCAATAAAAGTGCGTACTAAGTTAAGCCACGCTTAACTTAGTATGCGCTATCGGAATACCACCCAAGGACCTTGTTGCTCTCAGCTGACAATATGACAGAATGGTTTGCTTTGAATCAAAATTCAAATGTCTGGTTTAACGCTGTAAAAGGCGATTTTGACAACACTTTTTAAAGTCCCTGGTGCTCAGTCACCTGTGACAGAAATAGTAATCAGGGAGGTTATCATTTGACAGAAAATAACTCACTTTTTATCACAGAATACATTTCAAAGTCATATTGGTTACAAATTTGTTTAATTAGGAGCTACCAAAGTTGGATGCACTTTTTTTATACTGTATACATCTAAAGTGGCCTAGGAATTATTGCTAACTACACATTTATTTATATTCATATTCATATTCACAATACTTCTTTATTTACAATGCATGTGGGGAAATTTCCATTTTGGCTGTGCACTGCTTATCGTCTTTTTATGCTGTACACTTGGAGTACCTGCTAGTTTCAAATTTATTGATTTATATGAAAGATATGTAAGAGTGCAGTCAAGTCAAGAAAGTTTAATCTACTAAGCAATTTATTTTCTGTGCAGGGCTTTGTGATATGAAGTCCATGGATGCTTATGCAAAAATGTATTTAAATTTTATCAACAGCTTTGTTTTTTGCATCTCTCTTCTATGTTGTTTTTGTGTGACAGGTTTGAATACCCTCCAGGTTCTGGCCGCAGGAATTCCCTCAATCCAGAGGTCCAGAGCCCGGTAATCTCTTCCACCACCACCAAGCCACCCTCTGCAGGTGGGGACACACCACGCTCTTCAAGGAAAGCTGCAGGGAAGGCCACAACACCAGATCAGAAGAAGGCAGCTACCCCTGCCAAAGGCACACCCAAAGCCCCTGCAGCAGCGACGCCCAAACCAGGAGCCACAGCCAAGTCACCTGCCGGACCTAAGACACCCAAGTCTGCCAAGAAAGAATCGCCTAAGGCTGTTGCTACAACACCTAAGGCTAAATCACCTGCCGCTCCTAAGACACCCAAATCTGCTAAGAAGGAATCGCCTGTCGCTCCTAAGACACCCAAATCTGCTAAGAAGGAATCGCCTAAGGCTGTTACTCCAACACCCAAAGTGCCTGCCACTCCGAAGACTCCAAAGTCTGCTAAGAGAGAAGCTCCCAAGCCTACAACTCCAACACCCGAAGAACCTACCACTCCCAAGTCGGCTAAGAAGGAATCTCCAAAGGCATCCGCTACTCCAAAGAGTAAGCTAATTATTTCTTGTTTGAATTGTAGGAACTTGCTTCAAAGTTAAAGAATCATGGCTCCATCTTAATTTTTTATGTTATGGTTGCATGCACGATGACTTCACTTGATGAGAAAAAAAATTAAAGTGACAGTTTTGATCTTTGAATTTTGCTATTAAACTAGTTAATATAGGCTTGAAATTATTCTAGATGTCAGGGTGGATTTCCCCTACGAAAACTTAAACAAAGATGAAGTTGATTTGGTAGTAAGTGGCTGGAAAATTAGATTCCAAATAGAATTAGCTTTTTGTAAAGCTTGGGAAAGCCAAGGCTCTGTCTTATAAGTAGTAAGAATAGATTTAGTTGATTGTAACTTTTAATCAATTTCTTCAACCCTGGTACTACATGTGAATAGATAAGAGTTTGTAAGTTTGTTATTGATTATAGAACTTGTGATCAATCTGGATCAACTACAAATTTGTAACTCGGGGCCCGGATTATGATCTTGAAGAAAGTTTTTGAGAGTACGAATACGATGAGCAAAAAAATTATAATTCACAAAAATCCTATTTCTTTACTAAAGGCAAGACACCAGTGAAGAAGACTCCAGTGAAGGTCTCCTCCCCTAAAGTACCGACACCGAAGAAGGCTTCACCAGCCCCTGCTAAGAAGGCTAGTCCTAAGGGTGTCAAGACACCAGCTCCAGCAACAAAGAGACGCAGTGGATCCCTCAGCAAGAGTGGAGGAAAGGTAATATTGGATGGCTATTTGCTTTATCCTGTTGCTTATTTCATAAAACTTGATTTAAAGCAAATTACTTTTTTTTTTAAACCAGGAACTTTTGTGTGCAGATTCCTAAGTTTTATGCTTTGTAAATCCTTGTCATTATTTGACTTACAGCATGAAATCAGGGGTTGATGCCAGTGAGCAAAAGTTGATATTATTACCTTAACTAAATTACTAATTTGAGCCAATCTAATGCCATGATGTTAGGATCTTTATATCATATATATATTTATTTTTTTCTTCTTCAAATAAAGAAGTCTTATTAAAGAGGTATCTTTTGAGTTTGATTTTTTATGAACAGAGAGGACCTCTTTCTGTGTCGTGTAGCAAAAGGAGACATCTATAACTTTCACTCTGCCAGGGAAAAAAATCACCTAGTTGAACTAAATGGATATACAGAAGGAAGAAAATTAAAATATTGTTATTTATTTCAATATATCATCCACATTGCGGTATCCACCCTTTTTTTTCGAACTTTACAAATTATCATAAACTGCAGGAAGTTGTACAAATGATTTCCAGCTAATGGAGTGCTCAGTGGGCTGATTCAGAAAGACATTTGAATAGTGTTTGTGCTTCTTCCCTCTCATCCATGGATGTGATTCTACATTCTATTACTTCCTAAATGAAAACCATATTTAAGACAGATATCCTGCTTGTGATAACTGGTCATGGATTTATAAATCATTAAAACCTCAAAAGAATTGTGCCTACCATTAATCATTCAGAAAATTAACACCTGAAAGACTCTTTTGGGGGACTGACTGACTTTTTTTTTTTTTTTTTTTTTTTTTTTTTAATGTATTAAACAAAATTAAGGCAAAACACATTGCTCTGTGACAGTGTTGCCTTGAGTCAGTGTCATAATAGAAATATGACATAACCTATGACTATTTCGTAGCTATTCATCTGATTTGCTAAACCTTTGACTCGTATGCATTACATTAACAACTGTTAAAGCTTTTTGGTCATGTTTAAAACTTTGTCCTTTAGATTTTGATTTTAACGATCAACATAAGGTGTAGTTTGCATTTCAACCCTACCCTTTTATCCCTGTGAATTAGATGACACCATTCGGTAGTCCGCGTGTTCCCCAGATTACCCCTCTGAAGAACTCCATCAGCCAGCTGAGGCGTCGATCTGCCCCTGTCAAAGAAGAGGAAGAAGGTGTGTCTCCTGCGAAGAAGGCCACACCCAAGAAAGCAACACCCAGTAAATCCCCCAAGGCTCCAACTCCCAAATCAGCAGGTATGATTTAAGAGAACTCTTGTGTGTTTGTACTTTTCATAACTGATGATTATCAATGTATTGATGGATGATAAACAATAAACGATTAGTTCATTGCAAAAAAAATAGGAGATTGTATGAAAAAAATTAAGATACAGAAACTATTGCTGTTAGATCCTTTTCATCCCTCCAATATTTGCTATGACTAGGCTGCAGGGTCATTATGAGTTACATGATATGTCATGGAGTTTGATAATTTCATAAATGTCTAAATTCATGTCCACTGGTTTATAAACATTTATTTTTGCATCAAATAAGGATGTACATAGGTGCAGGACGGTGACAGTCTTTAGACCCCTAAAGTCATAAATATGCACCATTTGAAAAAGAAAAGGAAAATTTATCTTTAATTCTATCGTAGGAACTGGTATGATATTGTAATGGTTTTACCCGTGGCTCACAGCTGTACAAATGTTGTTCTACTTAGTATAATGTACCCATAACATTTCATATCTACCAAAAGCGGAGAGAAAATTCAGCAATGTTCACATTAAATCAAAATTAATGTTTGTTTTTATAGCCAAATCTGCCAAGAAGACACCATCATCAGGCAAAAAACGCAAGAGTAGCGTAGAGGAAGCACCCGATGCCAAAAGAAAGCGTGTCTCATTTGGTCCTACCCTGAGCCCAGAGCAGTTTGACAAGTACCTTCCTCCGCTGACTCCAATCAAGCGTGGACAGTCTCCTGCCAGGAGGTCTCTCGGGAGTGCCATCACTCCTAAAGGAAGAGCCGCCTACAAGAAGCGTGCATCTATCGCTGCCATCGTCACCCATCCAGCCATCCAGGAAGAACCCAGCCCTAAGAACTCTCCTGCCGCTAAGCCTAAAGCTTCCCCGAAGGCGGCTACTCCAAAAGCATCTCCAAAGGCTTCACCCAAGGCTGCTACTCCCAAGGCTTCTCCTAAGGC
Organism: Strongylocentrotus droebachiensis; assembly: GCA_035222895.1. NCBI lineage: Eukaryota > Metazoa > Echinodermata > Echinoidea > Camarodonta > Strongylocentrotidae > Strongylocentrotus > Strongylocentrotus droebachiensis. Next base: position 40,213 of record JAVYIG010006197.1, on the reverse strand, counting down.
TGCAACCCCCAAGGCTTCTTCTAAGGCTGCTACACCCAAGGCTTCTCCTAAGGCTGCTACACCCAAGGCTTCTCATAAGGCTGCTACTCCAAAGGCTTCTCCTAAGGCTGCAACCCCCAAGGCTTCTCCTAAGGCTGCTACACCCAAGGCTTCTCCTAAGGCTGCTACACCCAAGGCTTCTCCCAAGGCTGCTACACCTAAGGCAGCAACGCCTAAAGCTGCTACCTCTGTTGCACCCAAGGGAAGGGATTCACCTAAGCGTTCACCGAAGAGGCCAGCATCATTAGCAGATGAAAGTTTCACAGGCCTCCCGGAGCTCTTCAAAACACCGTCGCCACAGAAGGTTAGCCGCGTCAGCCAAGGGAAGGTCACCAAAGTGACCCCCCAATCTGCATCGGTTGTGAGGAAGATTGCCACGCCAATGAAGGAGGAGATCAAGAAAGCAGCAGAGTCAAAGAGACGAAGCCTCCCAAAGTCCATCCCACAGCACATGAAGGCTGCCATTGTAGCTGAAGCAGCTCTGAGGCATCAGAGACGACCATCACCTAAGAAAGCTATAAGCACCCCTTTGAAGGCTGCTATCAAGAAGGTAATATACATTTTGTCTTTGGCCATTGATAATTTACCTTAGAGTGTACCAATCACTAAAACATGTTTTACCCTTTGTGTGTGAGATTCTGTGCGGATATACTGCATTGAAATTGTGAGCTTCAAATCTTTGTTCTTCAAAACGATTTTGCAATTTAAATACTTTCTCAGTGAAGCGTCTTGTTGAGTAGACTAGTTAATGCATACATAGGCACTTGCAAAATAAGGGGCGGGACAGGCTTGGGTTCCGTGCTAGCCCATACACAAGGTTTTATGTTATCCTTTATTTTCTTCATGCCCCTTTAAATGTTTAACTGTATAGATTTCAAGGTTATGTTTTTTTTCAGGGGGGTTTGAATGATTCTTTAAGTGACTGGTACACTTTAATTATACGCTTGCTAGTAAGAAATGTGATTTTTTTTTTTTTTTTTTTTTTTTTTTTTAAATATTTAACAGCTATGATTATTAAGCAAATTGGTTGATGGCTCTTTCTTTAGTTTCATGTTCAAAATATTGCAGTTTATATTCATGTGCAGTAAGGAGTATGAAGGACCATGGGTCCAGTCATCAGTGTATTTAACTGCATGATACAATGTTTTGCCTTAATTCACAAAGCTTCTAATTCTTGTATGGAAGAATTTTCTTCTACTTGGTATAGAATATCGAACAAATCTAAAAACCTTTTAACTTAAACACCTTCACTAACATATACCGTAGTTTTCAAATTTCTTGTTGAATTTAATCAAATATTCATCTGAACTGATAGTATGGTTCAGTAAGTTTTGGTAATCAAATGCTAATTTTCACTGTCTTTGATATTTCAGGGTGTACAGCTCAAGAAAGCATCTCCAAAACCAACAACCCCTGCTAAGACATCAACTCCCGCTAAGAAAGCGAGCCCGAAGCCTGTCACTCCTGCATCAGCCCAAAAGACCCCCTCTAAAGAGAAGACACCAGTGAAAGCTGCCACGCCTAAGGCTGAAACCCCCAAGCCAGCTACTCCAAAGGCTGCTACACCAAAAGCCGCCACTCCAAAGGCTGCAACACCCAAGCCTGCAACACCCAAGCCTGCAACACCCAAGCCAGCTACTCCAAAGGCTGCTACACCTAAGGCCGCCACTCCAAAGGCTGCAACACCCAAGGCTGCTACACCCAAGCCAGCAACTCCTAAGGCTGCTACTCCAAAGGCTGTAACACCTAAGGCTGCCACTCCCAAGGCTGCTACTCCAAAGGCCGCTACACCTAAGGCTGCCACTTCAGCCAAGAAGACACCTGCATCGGCCAAGAAGACCCCAGCAAAGTCAGCTATCAAGAAGACACCTGCCAAATCTGCTGCCAAAGCAAAGAAGACCCCAGCAAAGTCAGCTGTCAAGAAGACACCTGCCAAAGCTAAGAAGACCCCAGCAAAGTCAGCAGTCAAGAAGACTCCGGCCCGCTCCGCCTTGAAAAAGACACCAGCTCGTTCCGCTCTGAAGAAGACACCAGCCAGGAGTGCCATCAAGAAGACCCCGGTCAGACCTAAGTCTGCTCGTAAGCCAGCAGGGAAACCTACCTGGGCTGACATTGCCAAGAGAGGTGCTGCTGTCAAGTCCTCCAAGCCTAGCTGGACTGTCAAGTGGGCTGGCAAGGCTAAGGCTAAGGCTATCACAAAGAAGGTGCAGAAGGTGCGACACCTCAAGGCTAAGACCCCCAAGGTAAGTGTAATGTAATTTATTTATTTTTTAATTGCAATTTCTTCTTCTTCTTCTTCTTCCATTTTGAGTACATACCTCTTTACAGAGTATTATCGTACTATACCGGGGTGTATGCAGGTGGACCACTAGACCGGGGTTTCCCCTACTCTTATACGAATAGTGCCATGGGTTCTTAACGTGCAAAGGTAGTGACTCTTCTCTACACAGGGTCTCCATTTAACGTCCTATCCGAGGGACGAAATGTCTGCCACTTAGCATAGTCTGCGTCTTTGAAGAAGGGGAGGGGCACGTTAACACACAACGCAGACTTCAGTCATCCGCCTGGGTGGGATTTGAACCCAGGATCTTTGGTTCGACAGGCAGACGCTTTACCGACTGAGCCAACCTGCCTCCTTTCAGGAGGATACGGACAAACTTTTTGAATGAAATTTAACCTTAACTTGTATAGATAGTCAGATCATGTTAACAATTTTAAATGAACTCTTTCTGTGAGTTAGTGATAATAACAATAATAAGATATGTATTTTCTGTGCTTGCTTGTTGCATTCTTGAATTTTCATAGTTAGTAATACATTTCCATTCTCTTATTTCCCCCTTTTTATTTGCAGAAGGTTGCCAGGCTTGGAGTTGGTAGCACTGGTCATGCCGATTCCCCTGCCACCATTGTACTGAAGAAGACTTTGAAGGCAAAGACTCCACTGAAGACCAGAAAGGGACGAAAGACACCATACAAGAAGCCTCAGACCAAGAAGACCGCATCCGTTGCAGACACCAGCTTTACGGGAGTACAGGAGCTTTTTCAAACCCCTCCACCAGCTAAACTCAGTAAGACAACCCCAGTCAACACTCCTGATCTCAAGACACCAGAAGGACCAGGAGAGATGTTTGTATCACCCCTTACCACTTCTCCAAAGAAGGCCACCACACCTGCCAAGTCTGCAACCAAGAGAACTCCCAAGCAGAAGGGCAGGCAATCAGTAGAGCTTGGAGGTCTGAAAAGGTTGTTCAAGACACCGAAACAGAAAGCAGAGGCCAAGACACCTGAAGTTTTGGGATTGGTAAGGCTCTTCAATGAAAATAAGAAGACCCCAAAGACACCAAAGTCACAACAATCCCCTGGTTACACAGGTATTAAAGAGTTGATGAAGACTCCGAAGCCAGTTGACCCCTACACAGATTTTGAAGGTGTTCCAGATCTACTTTCATCCCCAGCTGCAGTGAAAACTGAGAAGACACCAGTGAAGCAGTCCATGAAGAGGAAGAGGACTGAGACACCTGCTGCTAAGCCAGCGAAGAGACCTAGGGTTCAGAAAACACCTGCCAAGACCCCAGCTAAGGCTGCAAAGACTCCAGCAAAATCCCCAGCAGTTACACCCAAGGCCACTCCTGCTAAATCTCCTGCAGCAGCTAAGAAGACTCCAGCAAAATCCCCAGCAGTTACACCCAAAGCCACTCCTGCTAAATCTCCTGCAGCAGCAAAGAAGACTCCAGCAAAATCCCCAGCAGTTACACCCAAGGCCACTCCTGCTAAATCTCCTGCAGCAGCGAAAAAGACACCAGCGAAATCCCCTGCTGTCACCCCTGCTAAGTCTCCTGCAGCAGCAAAGAAGACATCAGCAAAATCACCAGCAGTTACACCCAAGGCCACTCCTGCTAAATCTCCTGCAGCAGCAAAAAAGACACCAGCGAAATCCCCTGCTGTCACCCCCAAGGCGACCCCAGCTAAGTCTCCTGCAGCAGCAAAGAAGACTCCAGCAAAATCCCCTGCTGTCACCCCCAAGGTGACCCCTGCCAAGTCTCCTGCTACAGCAGAGAAGACCCCAGCCAAGTCGCCTGCTATTACACCCAAAAATACTCCAGTGAAGGAGGTGAAACCAAAAGTTTCAAAGAGGGCAGCAAAGGTTAGCAAAGCAGCTACCCCAGCCAAATCTCCTGCAAAGAGAGCTAGGAGAGGGAGACCAGCAAAGGCTGCTACTCCAGCTAAACCTGAGCCAGTCGCAGTTGAAGCAACTCCAGAGAAGACCCCAGTTAAGAAAACAACAAGGGGGAAGAAGGTTGCAGCATCCCCTGTCAAGTCGCCAGTGAAGAAGGCCACGAGAGGAAGAAAGGCCAAGACCGCTCCTGAACCCAGTCCTGCAAAGGCCCCAGCCAAGAAAGCAACAAGGGGAAGGAAAGCAGCAGCATCCCCTGCCAAACCTGTCATTGAACCTGCTGAACCTACCCCAGCAGAGGTCCCAGCCAAAAAGGGAAGGAGAGGAGCTAAAGCTGCCGCTGTTGAAGCCAGCCCAGTAAAAACTCCAGCAAAGAGGGCTTCAAGAAGTAGGAAAGCAGTAACCCCCAAGAAGTCGCCAGCAAAGAAGGCTGTGACACCCAAGAAAGCACCAGCTAAGAAGGCAACCAGGGGAAGAAAGGCAGCTGCAAAGGTTGTTGAAGTGGTTCCAGAAGCATCTGAACCTACCCCTATGGAAACCCCAGCCAAAGAGACTCCAGTGAAGGAGGTGAAACCAAAAGTTTCAAAGAGGGCAGCAAAGGTTAGTAAAGCAGCTACCCCAGCCAAATCTCCTGCAAAGAGAGCTAGGCGAGGGAAACCAGCAAAGGCTGCTACTCCAGCTAAACCTGAGCCAGTCGCAGTTGAAGCTAGTCCAGAGAAGACCCCAGTTAAGAAAACAACAAGGGGGAAGAAGGTTGCAGCATCTGCAGTAGCTCCCAAGAAGGGAACAAAGAGGGCCGCTCCAGAGCCAGAGGCTGTAGCATCTCCAGCTCCCAAGAAGACCAGAGGTGGACGATCGAAAGCAGCACCAGCATCTCCTAAAGTTGCTACCCCAAAGCCTTCACCGAAGGTAACACGGAGAGGCAAGGTAGCTCCCAAAGCAGCAGCAGCCACACCCAAGCCCAAGGCAAGCAAGAAAGCAACCAAGGCTGCAGCAAAGACTCCAGAGACTGTGAAGCCATCGCCTAAGGTCACAAGAGGAAGGGCAAAAGCACCAGCTAAAGCAGCTAAGGCAGCTAAAGCGTCTCCAGCTCCAACCAGAACCACTCGTTCAAGAAGGAAATAAATAACTTAGAGACCCCCACAGTACCATATTTTTCTTGTCTTCATGTGTAAATATCTTGTATTATATGTAGAATTTTATCTTAGAAACAATCGTTGGCAAGTGAATCTTTGAAATGCAAACAAGTTCATGACATGAATTCTAGAATGTTTGAAAACTTCCAGTGAAAATGTACATATGATTGCTGTTACCTTTTTTAGGCTTTTTACACTGCTCATTTAACAGTTTCATATCTCATGTACATTCACATGTTTTGTGGCATGGAAACTAGGCCATGGCATTGTATATTCAGAAGTGATTTTAAGCAAAATGGTGAAAGTCAACAAGTGATCTTCATGCCCTAAAGAATAAAAAGGGGTTTGTGCGATATCTACCTCATGACTTCTATAATATGCACAACATTCACCATGCATTTTAACAAGATTATCTAATGTAAATAAAACTGCTTTTATAGTATAGGGGTATAATTTGCAGGATGGTATTTTCTTAATTTTGATACATGTACAGATAAATTTTAAGAATCGTAAAAATTAATCCACTTGCCAAACTGTTCTTTAACATGTGATTATATGCAGGTGTATTTATGTCCATTCAAAACTAAAACATAGTTAATGATTCAATTCTCTCTTATTCAAAAATAGAAAAATAAAGTCTTCTTTTTGATGGGACAATACATTGCATCATCATTCAGAATTAATGATTGAATAACCATTTTTATAAATGGCACACATTTGAAATCATGATTATCTTATGATAGGAATCTTGAACAAATGAATCTCGCATACAATTTGACATTGTCTTTTATATTTACATAAACAATAATCAATTTGTGTATGCAATGGCAGTTAGGATTGTAAATGCTGTAAATAATCTTTTCTCTGTATTCCATGATTGTGCCTAGTCTTCTGTCTGGTGCTGGCAAATTGGCCATATACGTAAATTAGTACATCATTCTCCAAATATGTATTTCTGGCACTCTCATTATTTGCTTATATGAATTGTATAACTAAGGGCTATAAGAGGTATCCTGAAATGTTTCAGATGAATATATACTGAACTGAAATTAAATCATTGTGACAGTAATTTTGTACATGGACAAATATCTGGACAACATGCATTTTATATGCACGTTAGGTTATCCATGTGCATATACATGTACATTGTACTTCATTGTATGAAATTGACCATTATTTTATTCAAAATTTTGCTCTCCTGAAGTTTTACATGATTACTCTCAAATTCCAGTTTGGCTGCTGTGTAGCATAAGAAAAGATGTTCTATTACGTGTGATATTATGTTGACTTAAGGCTTGTCTACATTCTCTTGAATGATAATGAATAGAAAAGATATGTAAATACACTGTACATTGTAGTATACTACATGGTTTGTATGATAGGGGAAACATGTATTATAGTTGACGTTTTTAATGGTTTGTAAACTCTTTCTTGTAAATGGGTCTGAAATTGATGCATTTTCTACTGATTTTTACATATCTCAGTTCATATGATTGATAAGTTGGAGACCAAATTTTAGGAAACTAGGCAGGTTCAAAATGCACTATAGATCAAAATTGGGTATCAAAGTCAATCCCTTTTAAAATGTCGCATTTTAAGTGTAGATTTGATTACATTGTATTATGTATTTTATTAATTTGTTTATTTACACTTATTTTTCTTTGTACATACATGTACTTCACATTCCATTTCTCAAGCATACTGTAACCAAGACATACCATGTCCATCAACTGTACACCAATGTTCAAATTGGTCAAACTTAGCCCCTTCCGCCCACCCCACCCCCCCCCCCTCCCCCCCTCCCCCCTCCCTGTAAATGTTCAACTCCATATTGATTTTGATCCTATTTGTTTGGACTTAGATCAATAAAATTTGAATTTGAATTTTATTGATTTTGTCTGAACGATTTTACAATGTACTGATATTCCCGTTTTGTAATGATATTGTAAATAGTTTCCGTTTCTCTTGCTTTTCTTTTTCTTTCATCGTTCAATGTGTGATTTTTGTTAATGTAGTAAAGTTCACTGTGAACCTCAACTGATGATCCAATCTTTCTTGCTTTTCTGTACCCAGGTTGTGTCTCAGTACGTGCAATGAGTTTTTTTTTTATTGCCATGAATTCCAATTGTGTGAATGAATTTGAAATGGAAACGTGACGGCTATGATAGGATGAATTTTAAAAGGAGATACAAGCGATACATGGAGAATTGCAAGAGTAGTGGTATTGTAAAAGAGTTGGAAATAACGAAGAAATGAGAGGGTTGTGTAGTCTGTACATTGAGAAAGTATTGAGAGAGATAGTTGTGACATGGGAGATAGGTCATAGGTTAAATCTTATTGTTTTGGAGCTTTATGAAATGCCTGACCAGTCAGAACCAACTTCTGGTGACAAAAACATACAAATAAAAAAAAAACTTCTGGTGACGAAACTTTCTCTCTCAAATTGCTATGGTCTGTTGAATTGTGTTTAAAAGGGCTTCTACATCAATGGCAAGAGTCATTTCGAGATGAGTGCTATTTGTTTATTATTTTGTTTGTCTGTTGTGTGTTTTTCCAAAGAGCAATTTAAAAAATCTACTTTTCAATTAATTACAAAAATGACATCCAATAAATGTTATTCAAAAGAGAGGACGTGGTAGGTGCATATATTATATGGGAAATTGAGAAGAGACTTTGGAAAGACAAGTGAGGAGAGAGTCTGTGCGTGTCATGGTCGTGGAAGATTAGTTTGTTGGATGGAATGGAGGAGGAAAATGAACCGGGGTTGTGGATGCCGGGAGTAAACAGCCAAGCTTGACATGGAAGTAATGAAATTAATCTCTATTCGGCCAACGTGAATAATACCGTTAATCCGATCCCCCTATATTATCATGCCTGTGTGCATATCGCCAAAAGTGCAATTACATGTTAATCCGCATAGTGAGGTGTGTTGACATATGAACTTCATGAACGCCGTCATCTTTAAAAATGAAGAAAAAGGGGACAAAAAAAAGACCCTGGGATATTTTGAAGGGGCTAGATGGAGAGTGGGGAGGGGCTGCTGTCATCTACAATATTAAAAATGATCTGGATTTGGGGGATTTTTCTGTTATGAAAAGGGAGAGGGTTAATAATAATATAACAAACAAAACATCTTTCTGCCTGTCAGTTGTCCTCTCTGTCTCCGTTCACCCCCCCCCCCCCTCTCTCTCTCTCTCTCTCTCTCTCTCTCTCTCTCTCTCTCTCTCTCTCTCTCTCTTTCTCTCTCCCCTCTCTCTTTCTCTTTCTCTCCCCCCTCTCTCTCTCTCTCTTTCCCTCTCTCTTTCTCTTTCTCTTTATACATATCCACGAGTTTCACCTCCCCCTCTATCATGCATTCTTTCCCACCTCTGAATCCATTCTCAATTCTCAATTCTTTTCTCCCTTTCCTATAGTATACCGTTCCCTGTTCTTTCTCAGCCCCCCCCCCCCCCACTTCTCTCTCTCTCTCTCTCGCTATGTCTCTCTCTCCCTCTCTCCCTCCCTCTCTCTCTCTCTCTCTCTCTCTCTCTCCTTCTTCATTTTCGTTTTTCAATCAAGAGGGCTACTAATGGCCGAAGCATGACCAGCATATTCGGCCAAAAATACTCTTAATGGGTAGAGTTGTTTCTACGAACATGGTCAGTAGTGCTCTACACGCCTACTTAAAAAGAAAGGATATGAAGTGTTTTAAGAAGAAGAGAGGGCAAACGAATGAGGATAGAAGTCAATCCCAGCCCCGGGCTACTTTTCCGTTTAAGAAATGTCTTCTCTTCTCATCTATCTCCCTCCTATATCTATTTTCTCCAGCTCGATCGTACCCATGCACCTAGGGATTAAGCCGCCCTGCCCGGGCGCCAATCCCGTTCGGAAACCGTCGGACATCGCGCGTATGAAGCGGAAAGAAGGAGGACAAAATGAAGATCAGACGAAAGGGTGAAATAAGTCCCGCTCTTTGCTCCGAAAAACCGGAAAGCTTTAATGCTTTCACCTCTATATGCATTGGCACGCTTTATGAATGTCGGAAAGATGGGAGGGTGCCGTTATTTGATTTAGGCGGATTCATAACATGTTTATTGGATGATGAAAATTTCATAACGCTGTGTCGCTTTCCTGTTCTCCCCTGAAAATTCAGACTTGATTTCCCTAAGTCAATAGAGGTTGAGTAACATACATGTACATGTATGTTACATAATACATGTAGCTTGTATGGAGAGATAATGTAAAGGCTCGAGCATTTCTGAGATATGTAAATTACCGTTAATGCCTTTTCTTTCATTGTTTTTTCCTTTTACAAGTCATGGTGATAAGATTTCCAGCCCCAAGATTATGAGTTAAAATAAGTATGATCAGAATAAATATGTCTTACGTTTTTAAAACTTATTTATGACAAGTTAAAGAGTTTAGATCTTCAGGAAAAGATCAAAAGATTACTTTGGTTCTTTCCCTCCGTTTTCTTTTTATTCAAATGAGGATGAGGTGACTAGATGACACATATCAATTTGTTTTCCTTAGTTTTGGATGTTTGCCAAACACTGCAAATGCTATTGAGTTCCATCGTTCAGTGGCGGATCCAGGGGGGCACAGGGGGCACGTGCCCCCCCCCCCCCGGCCAAAAAAAAAATGTTACAATCAACCCTAAATTCGCCAAAAATATGCTGAAAAACAGGGGCGTGCCCCCCTCCGGCCGAAAAAATAAATAAATATGCCAATGGCTGACCTTAAAAGGTGACCTTACCCCCCCCCCCCCCCCCCTCCGCTTATTCAGCGGCTGGCTGAGTCGTTGCGATTTTTTTGGGACTAAACAATATATATATATATATATATATTCTCTTTCCCACACGGTGCCCCCCCCCCCCCCCCCCGTGTGCCCCCCCCCCCCCCCCCGGCAAGAAATTCCTGGATCCGCGCCTGGTTTATTCATGAAGATTACAGATTTGATATTTTCATTACCACTTTGCAAACTTAGTATATATAATTTAAAGGATTTCAAACATGAAATTAAAACCAACTTTACAAACAGTTGCATTGACAACAAAAACGCGAGAGTTCTAGAACAATTTTGCTTTCCCTTCTGGTCCACAATGTTCATCAAGTTACTGTTCATAGGACAAAATGTTTATCTAAAGAGAAATCGAAGAGATAGAAGCTTATGTTTACAAAAACCATTTCAATTGACAGGGGACGTTGGATCTCTAATGCCCGAATTCTCTGGATTAATCATAATAATGGCTTTAGTAACCACTTTCGCCTTTTGTAAATTAATTTGAGTGATGAATTAGAGACCGGGGACATATCCAGACACGCACTTCATTATATTTTATTTTGAAACAACATAGTATTATATCACACAAACAAAAAACAAAGGCAGACGATTGAAGTGGACAGAGGTGTGCAGAATGACGAGTAAAAACATCATCTCAGTCATACTTCATATTCTATGTCCTATAATGTGTCATCACCACTAAACCACACATCCCGAGCAGCACCATCAGAACCATTAACACCACCACTTTTGCCTCCTCCATTATCACTACCAGTCTACCACCACCACACCACCACCATTAAGAACCATCAGAACCATTAACACCACTACTACCAACAATTCACCTCTACCATTATCACCACCACATCACTACCACATCACCACCACCACCTTCACCACCACCACCACCACCACCACCACCACCACTATCATCATCGCCACTATCATCAATATACCACCACCACCACCAATAGCGTCACTATAGCCTACCACCACCACTATTTCTACCACCATCCACCATCCCCGCCACCATCACTACTACTGCCCCTCCTGAGAATTGTTTTGTCTATCATCAAGAGGCCAATTTATGATCTACCTAAGATATTGACCAACTGCATCGCATGTTATCTACTTTAGTCAGCAAAACTCTCCAAAGTTCATTGAACCTAATTTATTCAATTACGGAGCATTCATTTAAACCTTGCATGTTTCACATTATTTGCATGCTCCTCGTGAAATCACTAAATGCTTACATAGAACAAGAGCATTCGATAGCTTTGTGGGGGACTTGTCTAATTATTTCGCCCAACCACGAGCGTAAAAGAGCTGAAGTCGAAAGCGAGAATGGCGGCGACTTCGGGAAACATGAGTGCTCGAAAGCAAGGAGAATCGGAACCAAGTACTTCGCAGAAAATCCAGGATTACCGCAGTATTACGTCGATTGTCATTGAGATAATCTCCCGCTCTCACATTTTGTTTTCAGACTTTTGTGGACAAGCAATTTCGAAGGGATGGAAGACAAGAGTTATTTGGGTAGGATTCCAGAGCGTCCCTCGTAAATAGAGGAAGCTCATAAAAAGCGAGAAAATTGACGCCGCTTCTTAGGCGATCGGTTTCCCACCAGCTACGGGGGCCAACCGGGGTCTGTTCTCCGACCACTTGGGCGAGGCGGCGGCGTTTGCAATGCGATACCCGTCCTCTGAAGGGAACGAGGGAGCGGAAAACTGGTGCTGCTCCAACAACCGCGCAGGAAATGGACCAATTTCTCGTCAGCGTGATTTGAAGAGGGCAGAGTTTCTCCTTTTCCCCTCCTTCTCTTGGACTTCAGACTTCTTGCTATCTCTTAACTGTCTCTGTCTCTCTAGCCATTTCTTTCTCTAAACATATTCCCCAACCCCCCTGAGAGTACTTTCTACTAACGCACCTTACTGCCTTGGACAAAATTTACCTTTGAGAAAACCCTGTAGCCCATGATGTTTAGTTTATGCTCCTGTTGAATTAAAGACAACATTCCTTTTATGTCAGCCTGATATCTTGTATCTGCACACAATAAGTATCTGGAGTTTTAAGCTAACGTATGTAAACATTTATCCATAATTATCTCCTCTGATATGCAAATATTTCACTGCACTGTCACTCTTAAAGTTTGGCTATCCTTAAAAATTATAATGGAATTTCAACCAAAAAAAAAATCACCTTTATTATAATTAGGAGTTTGACATGTTTATGGTCTCAGACGTAAAATGTTGGTTTAACTTCAAATGACTGGATAAAGCACATTGGAAACATCCAGGGACGTTATCATGATTATGCGCTGTAGAAAAATGAACATTATTATCTCTTAACATTTAATATGTCAACATTCTGTTGGTAAGTTTTAGGTGAGTACGTCATAATTAAAAAGTTGGGACAGGACGAATTGTTTGAAGTGTGCTTCTTAATCACCCTGCTGATCAAAACGTGTCCTTGTTTATTATAGGCCAGTATAATTAATTTTCAGGGAGAGGTGTTCGAATAAACTGTCCCATCATCATAATCATAATATTATCCCCATTGCCTGACTTACAGACCATGCTATTTGCTGCAGTATTAATGGTGTTGATATAATTATGTATACAAATCAATGCACATAAATCTTGCCAGAAATCACGATAATTTTGATGGTTATCTGAATTGGTGACAAGTTCTTGTGAATCATTTAAAACTTGGACCATGCATGATCACAATAAAACAATGGCGCTTGGTGATGACGTCATTATACAAACTTGGAAGATGATGAATGGGATGGTGGTGCAGTGGTAGGGATGGAGATGATGAAGATGATAGTGGGTATATATAAGATGCTCAGGAGAGAAAAGGACCCTTTAGTGGCCGAAACCTGTAAGCAAAAGGGGGTACTCCGGAGGGAGTATATGGGGTTATACGAAGGTACTTGGGAGGGATTATTAGTGAGGAATCGATGAGTGTGTAAACTTGGAGAAGGAGGCGGGATGGAGGGAGGGAGAGAGAGAGAGAGAGAGAGAGAGAGAGAGAGAGGGAGAGAGAGAGAGAGAGAGAAGGAGGAGAAGGAGAAGGATGGAGAGGGAGAGAGAGAGGGGAATGTGTGTGTGTGTGTGGTTGTGCGTGTGTGTGTGTGTGGGTGTGTGTGTGTGTGTGAGAGAGAGAGAGAGAGAGAAACAGAGACAGAGAGAGTATGGGAGAGAGGAGAGAGTGTGTGTGTGTGTGTGAGGAAGTGTGATGCTTTAGCGGGCGTAACCGGGCTCCTTTGGGCATTGCGGAGAAAGGGCTGCTCAATACTCGAGATGGCACGGAGCGTGAAAGACAATCTGCCCATCACTTCTCGTGTCGCTGCACATCGGAGAGAGTGAAGTGGGGTCGCTCAGGGACCCGCTTCGATGCTCCTTTTTTCCTCTTTTTAAACCCATCACCCTCATTCCTCCCCCACCACTGGAGTGTGTGTTGAACACGGCATGGGTGGCGTGAGGGCGACCCAGAAAACGCCCAATATACACTAAAACCGCTAAAATGAACGCATTACGACATAGCCAGTGAACGCCGGCTATTTTACAACATAATCTCTCATGCCATCTCTACAAATCTTAATCTTTCTCTCGGACATCACTTAATAAATTTGTAAAGGAAATTTTGTTTCATTATGCTTCATGATTTCCCCTCTCTCTGTTTCTCTTTATAACCCTCCCTCGCCTTTCTCTTTCAAAATTATCTTCTTGTTTTCACGGCTTCCCTTACACCCCCTTTTTATCTCTGTTTCTCCTTTTCTCCTTCCTCTTTCCAACTATTTCTTTTTGTTTCCCCCCCCCCCCCTCTCTCTCTCTCTCTCATCTTCTTTCGCTCCTCCAATCTTTCGTTTGCCTTTATATTCATAATGAATCTCACGTTGTCTCCCATCTTTTTACCTCTTAATCTCTCTCTCTCTCTCTCATTCTCCCTCTCTCATTCTCCCTCTCTCTCTTCCCCTTTCTCTCGCTCTCCCCTTCTCTATTTCTTTCCTACCTTCTTTCTCTCGTGCTTGACATTTAAACAAAAAGAGTTAGTAATGCACACATTACTAAAAGGAAAGAAAAAGAGGCACACAGCATTACTAAAGCATGTTAAAGGTTGTGAAGGAAAGCACGTTTTTGTTTAATACCAAGAGACCTCACACATGTGCACCCTGCACCTCAGAGCGAACCCCTAAATTTTGACTGAAGCTTTCAATTTGTAAGTCTTGATACGTCAAGCTATCACCCAAGCCATCACTGTATCATTTCCATCAAAATTATACAAGTATTAACAACAGGAAAAAATAACACCTAAAAGGTAGGCTCAGGACAAATTGAGATTGCAACGTCGACAAGAACTGGGGTGGTTTTGAGAGAGAAGGAGAAGAAGGTATTGTTGGATAAAATAGGAAGAAAAGATTTTGACAAGATTACGTGGTTAAAATCATTATCGATGGTGTGAGAAAAGTGTGATGGAAGTACGCGGGGGATTTGATCGCGGAGAAATTAGCGAAAATTTGGCGTTATTTTTACCCAATATTCTGCCTTACGCTTTATTTATTTCTCTGTGTCTTGTATTTTCTTAGCAGGAGAAACTTAATCCATTAGGAAGACTATGGGGATTGCTCGGGCAAGCCACGGAGGAGGAGCTCGTCTATTTATCTTTTCTTCCCTCTTTCTCTTTGGTTAGGGAAAGAAAAGCAAATCCCTACCGGGCCCGCGCACGCACGAGATAAACGCAAAGAAACGGGTAAAAGCTTATAGTTTTAATTCACTCGCTGAAATGAATTTAGGATCAATTTAATGTCAACAGCCATCGACGGGATATGTTAACGAAATCCATGGGGATTTCGATCAAATTCTGTTAGTATTTGGAGATGGAGGAGAGGGGTAATTGTCAGACAGGGTTTGTTCGTCCTTCTGGTTGAGCGATCGAAGAGAGTGAGTTAGAGAGTGACGGTGGCAGATTATTTTGGCGGTTCGACGACGCGTGATGGTTGTTGGTAAAAATGAACGAAGAATGGCGGAAACCTCGCCGTCTATAGTGCTAAAACAGTTTGCTTTTAAAAAAAAAACACACGTGCCTGTTTTTCATCGTCACTTTCGGTTGTAAAATGGAGCCCCCTCGCTGTGAATTAGAAATAATTATCCCAGTAATAATCACGAAATGAGCATTCGATTGAATACGAATACAAATCAAAGTCAAGTTAAGGAAAGCCTCGAAAGCCAATTTGTCAGGAACGATGGCTAAAAATCCATTTCATATGAAATATATATATTTTTCCTCGTATGAATTTGCTCTTTATAAGGTTTGCTAATCAACATATTTTAGTTAAAACAAAACGTAAACTATTATATGCAACTGTGAACCTGCGGTTTTATTTATACAGAAATTTCACTTTTTGCAATGATTTCTCTTTTTCTTGTATAACTTAAATATCATGGCGATTTTTTGTTCTAAACCTTAAAAGTTTATATAAATACATAGAACATTATCATGCGCTTATGTATTTCAATTACTGTACAATTACTTGGTACATTAAACGAAAATCTATTTTTATCATGCTTATAATTCTCAATAAAAGACTTCACTTTTTATAGAAAGTACGCCATCTTTTGATGGGATGGAAATTCTAAAATCCGAATTTGTGCATAATAGCGCACAACTTTCGAAGCAATATTGGATCCCATTGTGACTTTCTATTTCGATCGATTTCATTTCTGAATATGGGATAAATAATCGGAACATAATATCTCTCACACTCATCGACTTGTTTTAATGAATATGTTTTAATTGATTAATAAATGGCTAAATGATAGTTCGGGCTAATTAGGATTCTTGCATGATATTTGTTTGTTCGAATTTTATTTCTGCATATTTCTACATAATAACAAGTAATATACAAAGTAAGTAAATAATTATTTTCAAAAATCTAAATACATGTATAATCATATCATAATATAAATCAATTCGATAATTATGCCTTAAAAAAAAAAAAGTTGAAAAATCATTTCAAAATTGAAACAACGATGGAGTACATAAATCTTGGAATATAATAATAACATAAAACTATGATAACGTATGAGCAAGCACAAAATGACTATAATAATTGACAAATAATTCGGAGAGTAATTTTCTTTTCTTGAGTACAAGACATTTAAATGTGAATTTGGATTGAGCTTACTTTACTCATTAAGACAACAAACTTTTCGAAGTGAATTCATGAAAGGTCTTTTTTCACATCAACGAATCCTCTCAAATTATTTACTTTTGTTATACTTTTAGAGATATGTTTTTCTGATAATATTTCCAATCATCTTGATTCAATAATACACATTTAGATGATTTCCCTCTCGTTTTGAAGTTCATACGTTACCTTTAAGCTGACAAACCTCGTTTTCAACATTTCTTTATTTTTTCATACTCGTTATTACTTCATAAATAATCGTTGGTTCGTTGTATCTATAATACCTTTATATCTACATGTATGTAACTATCACTTATGATTCAATTCAATTTCCAGCGATGCCGCTAAAAATACTTCATTAACGAAATTAATACATTTACAAATAAGATAAAAATGGAAAAGAAAATGATGATAAAAGACCATTTCAATCAAGCATTTCCATTTCGAACGGGTTGCCTTTTGGACGTGCTTACCGTCCAACAATGTTGTTAAATATACCCATGCACTTCGACTTTGTCCCGCGGGAACAGTTCTTCTGGTCTGTTCCTCTTACTGTTCCCGCAGAGGGACTTCGGGATGGGTTCCTACCTCCGGGCAAATGCAATTCCTTCCCGAGGTTATTGATTTCAAAGGGAGATCTTTTTCTTCATTATTTTCGTCTTTTAAGGGGTAGTAAGAAAATTGTAGTAGTAGTAATAAGACAGAAGTAAACGAGGATTCTGAAGGAGATGATGATGGGAGGGGCGAAGGATTCATTATAGTAAGAACATGGACATGATGGAGCTGTAAAGGAGAAAAGGCATGCAGGGCATCGCCCCCCCCCCCCCCCTACATACCAATTCTCCATTAAAATCTTTCTCTCTGTCCTTTCAATAATACATTATTCAATATTTCCTTCTCTTTTTCTCTTTCTCTCTCTCGTTTTCCTCGCTTTATCCTTCATTAATTAATCAATTAAAATTTACCCTCCCACGTGCTCTCACTCTGACTTGGAGTTGCTTGGCTTTTGGAGTAGGCTCATTGCGTTGATTGCAATTCATAATCATAATAATCTATGCGTTAAAAAGAAGAAGAAGTAACGTTCTGGTGCAGGTCTTTAGTTACTGTGGCGTAGCGTATAGTCCAGTCAGAGGGGGGGGGGGGGTGATTTGACACGATGAATGAAATAGCCGTTGAGAGTCCTTAGTGATGTATGGTTAATGCGTGTATGGGAGAGGGTCGTTTTATCTTCTAACTTTCATATTTCATATTTTTATCTACCTACTTTCTTTCTTTGTCTGTATGTCTCCCTCTTCTCCACCCCCTCTTTTTGCTCTCTCTCTCTCTCTCTCTCTCTCTCCCTCCCTCTCTCTTTCTCCCTCCCCTCACCCTTTCTCCCTCCCCTCACCCTTTCTCTCTCCCATTTTTGTTTTCCCCTATCTTGTCAGTCGATTTGGGTCACTCGCCGCCTAACATGTATTTATGCTCTTATTAAGAGTGTAAAATATGGAATTTAGTGGTTGTGTTTAGGGGTTGAACATAAAGATATAATTTCATCGTATAAGTACCATCCTTTGTTGTACATTATGCATGACTCATTTACTGATATCAATACCGGACTAGGGAAAGGTTAGCCCTCTTTGGGACACCATGCACACTGCTTTGAGCCTCAAGAATCGGAACAAAGTTTATAGAAATCAAATATTAGAAAACAGTCCCTGAAGAAAAACAAAACAACTCTTACTACGTACATTCACAAAGCTCTCTCCACTCAACTCTCATCCCCTAATTTTTCAAATTCCCGGGACATTTCATGGGGGAAAATACAGGAAGATGAACCGGGCTGGAAGAAGATGCTCTCCTCTCAGCGGTGGTCAGACCCCGGAGCGCCGCTAATTTGACGACGAACTTGAACTTTGAAGAACAACCTAATCCCCCCTCCTTCATCCTCCTCCTCCTTCTCCTCTTTGCTTCCATCCTCCACTGGAATCAGAGGAAAAGCTCCAGAAATCGTTGGCGCCCATCGAGTGAAGAAAATCCGTGCAAAGGCCTCGAAACATCCTCTCAAAGGTTTACCATCCCTTCAAGAAACCCTCCTGGGTTTGACTCCGGAAATTGGCCGCATCTCGGCGCTCTTGATTCCCCGATGATCTGGGACGGAACCCTCGAGAGAGGCTGGTACTAACTCCCAACCAAGGGAATCAAAGAATGTAAGAGAGGATTTGAAGCCTAGACAATCTTCCCTTCATAACAATTGCTTTATCTTTGTGAAAATACCCGAAACAACTTCGTTTCGGGTAATTTCCAATTTGTTTGTCTGTGAGGGAAGGCTTTGGTAAGATTGTGCATGTACAGGAAACACGTAAATGATAATGGACGAGATTTTATAAACAGCTAGAGGCGTATGGAGACGGGTGCATCTCTGTTGCAGAAAGCTTCTTCAAAGCCCCAAAATGGTATTTTATTTCATCTACTCCATCTGGGTCATGTACATTACACGCGTATGGCTCACTAAAATAAACATTTTATTATTCAAGACCTTTCAACACAAAGCGTTTTGAATATTTCAAAGATTTTTTGTGATGTTTATACAAAGTTTACGAACGTGATCGTAATTATGTGGAGATAAACTATAATCTAAAAGCAGTAATCTAAGAGCATAATGAAAAGCATTTAATTGGGTGAATAATACACGTTATGATTCTGGAGATAAGACCAAGAGCACGCGTTTTTTTGTTGGGAGTATTATAGAATCTTGTGGGAAGACATTAATACTGTAAGATATTAAGGATATTGAATAGCAGCTGTGTAAGGGCATGTTTTAGGCGGTGATTAAATATTGATCCCCATAAAACTTGACACTAATGACGACATTGTAGAATATTTTTAAAAGTTTTACTGTGACACGTCGGGGTGAACGAAGAGGGCAAGGGGAAGTGAACCTGTGTCGTGCTGACTCTTCAAGGGCTTTATCTGTCGTTATGCGCAAGGTCACTGCGCAGATTCATTTTGTGTCATACGTCACATTATTAAACGCGAAACATCAAGGTGGAAACTAAACTATCACCCCATAAAACATCGATAATAAAAGGGAGAGTAAGGGCGAGTAGAAGCAAATTAGGTGGATAAATAAAGTCCTAGTAGGTATAAAATTAGACCAAAATGAAATTACATTGGAACGATGTGAAACAAAATCCGCTTACATAGCCATGACTTGATCAAACTACTTTGTAAAGTATGATTCGTTTTATAATTTCTTAGTGGATAATTTAAAACAACAGAGCACGAAAATATATATCAATAGCAAAACAAGACTTATAAAGGTAAAAGAAAACGAAAATCCTATCAACAGATATATGATTGCATTCATTTGAAATGCTACTATTCAACTTTTAATTTTGAAGCAACTCTGGATTGTTATTTCAAAATTAAGTTAAATTTATCTTTTGATAGAGCCATGGGCATTGTTGGCTTGAAGAGATGATTGATTCGTTTGAAATTACACGATCATTTCGAATGAGGGAGCCGAAGGGAACCGAATGTTTATCCTTCTCAATTTTGGAACGAACTCAAAATTGTCCCATGTTAAATAAAACGACATCTTGGAAAAACGATGACATAGAGAAAACAATGTATTTTCTGTTTTGAAAATTAGGGTTTAAATACAATATGGTTTGAATTATAGCATTTTAAGCGGGAAGTGTTAACCATGCTCAACCATGATAAAATATTCCGCAGCCTCGATTCTCTTTCGTAATCTTAGGTCGAAGACTTAGCATAAACATGAATTATGATATAAACTAGAACAAGAATATAATATTATGTCAAATCAGTTTTTTGCCAAATCACGCCGTTTTTTCAGGTAAATCTTAAGACCTGTGTTTGTATGACCCCCTTGGTAGCACCAAGTCATCTTTAGTCAAACTATTATTCATCACCTTAGGAGGTTACACTGTGAGGCCCGTTCACATAGACGAGAATTGTTGGTTGGTTTGTTTGTTTAACCTGACTGCTAAGAAAGCATGCGTGTGTTTGGAAGTAAGAAACCAGGGGACCGATGGCTTTAAGTCCTCTCCGAGGGACTTGGTAATGAGGATTAATGCCGTACGAGCGCATCGACTTCGTTTCGAACCCCAGAACCTCCCGGTTACGAGACCACAGCTCTACCACTTAGCCATCACCTCTTCGAATTATACTCATTTTATTGAGAAACATACGCGAAATATAATAATAGCTTGGTATAAATTTTGTCCAGTAGAGGTTGAAAAAGCTCATAATAGCCCCCACAAAGAGCGGAGTAGCGTAAACTTTCTTTTTATATTCTATACATTTCTATTATAAATTCAAAATTCTTTGATTCTTGAGCTTTTAGTCGATATCGATTTGTTTACATATTTTGACTACAGGAAAACATAATGGTACATCATTTTAAAAAAGGGCGAGTGGGTGGGTGCAATAGCGAGGGAGAGGGTAGGCCTATTTGCGACTTAAGGTGGACACGACCGGTTGTGTGCCCTTCTAGAAACCACGGTGGCATACCCTGTAGTACACAAACGAAAAATGGGCCCCTTTATTTCATATTTTCGAGCCATAAGGCACACACTCTAAAATTCGGATAACCTTTTTTTTTGCTAGTCAAATTTCTTTTTTTCAGAAGGGTGCCCCCAGCTGTGTACTTATGTAATTTTTTTTCTAAAGAATTTCAGTGATTCCAAATCAATCGCAACTTTTTATAAAACAAGGCCCTGGTCTCTATAACCTCACATTTTCATCAAGGCAAAGATGTTTAGATGGATTTTGATGGACTTAATATTTAAACATACGAGTGACGATAGTCTTAGAGGATCTGGCAGTGTGGATACACAACTTAAGAATCATTATTCATCATCACTCACAACGAACGCAGCTTTACAACGAAGAAATTGTAGAAAGGGGCTAAGGAGACAGGGAGATCGAGGGGGCAACAAAGGGGACTAAGTTTAACAGAGAACGAAAATGTATTGGTTTAAACAAAAAGACATAGGCCTACATCATTCTATAGAAGAAGGATGGGTGGAAGAGGGACAGAGTGATGTACTTATTTATTATATAAAGAGAACAAAATGGACATACATGTCAAATATAACTGATTTTTTTTTTTTAAGTTGATAACAGTAAGGAAGCACAACGAAAGATAGATATTTTGGTAACTCGAATGCACTTTAAAGTAGAAACTAGAATATAATAATAATAATTTGCTAAAACGGGTAGAGAAGGGATAAGGAAAGAGAAAGAAAAACCAGATGATAGTGAAAGTACAGAGAGAGAGGGAGGGAGAGAGAGAGAGAGAGAGAGAGAGAGAGAGAGAGAGAGGATGGGGAGGATGGGGAGGAGAGAGAGAGGGAATAATAAACAACGAGAATTAAAGAGAAAAAATGTTTTTAAAAAGTAAAACTGAGAGGAAGACAGAGGATGGAAGGAATTTGAAATATACATGTAAATGATACAAGAAACAAAGTAGGGAGGTAAAAAAAGAGAGACGAAGAATGTCAGAAAGAGAATGGTATGGGCATCCGAAAACGAATAAAGATGAGAAGGAGAAGAAGAAATATAGAGGGGGATAAAAAGAATAATACGATGAAGAAGAAGAAGAAGAAGAAGAAGAAGAAGAAGAAGAAGAAGAAGAAGAAGAAGAAGAAGAAAAGAAGAAGAAGAAGAAGAAGAAGAAGAAGAAGAAGAAGAAGAAGAAGAAGATGAAGATGAAGAAGAAGAAGACGAAAAAGAAGAGGAAGAAGAAGAAGAAGAAGAAGGGATAGATAGGGAGAAGGGGATCAACGAAACGACACTTGGTTTTAATTTCCGTTGCTCTCCTCACGTCAACTAGGTCGAACCACAGAATAATACAGTCTTGTCGAAACTCATAAAACAACCAGTCTACATCCCCGAGCCCTATTCAGTCAGTATAATCCATGACGTATCAAAGCAAAGATTAACATGTAGACCCCAGCCCCCCCCCCTCTCACCATTCATTGAATCGTTTGATAAAACTAATCGCGAACCTTAATCTGCGTTCAGGTAAAATACAATAATTAGTTTCGATGACATTTATTGAGGGTAAACACTAGTATCAGTTTTATGCATGTCATGTTGATGAATAGATATTAAAGGTTTATCCATGAACCTGTAGACAGTTGTTTTAATACAGATTTTTTTCTTCATAATTATTTTCTATTCTCCGGGGTCGTATAAGTTAAATGCAACAGTGTTAAGAACCTTGTAACGTAATGTTAATAATTAATGTATTTGATCAAGTTTCACGTTTTGAAATAAGAACCATTTGTAAAAACAAATATCTACTTGGTTTTAATTTCTTATGTCAGCATGGTTCTATGTATTATGATCTATCTTTGAGATACTAATGAGTATTCAGTATAATTTCAAACAATAATTGTTAATCTATTGACTCTAATTATTATCAGATCTAATTAGACGCGAAACAATCATTTCCTAAATACGGAGAAAGTGTCTTAATACAACGCCTCCCAAAAGAGGTCACTTGCAGACGTTAATTCTGCAAATCACGTAGATCAAATAGAAACAGTATCGTGACCGCGCGCATGACTCACAAAATCGTAAAATATCATATCTCTCAGGCAATGAATTATGGTCATATCGGTGTTTTCCCGCCTTATTCTGCTGCAAGGTGTTGTTTAGGGGGCTGCTAATCAAGCATGCAGCAAGCAGTGTGAGAAATATGATGAGTGCAAATTGATGAGCATGCTGTCATTAGTTTAAGCCACGAGGGAAATATTAAAGGAACTAAATATTGAAGGTCACCGCCTATCCTATCATTATTCTGTCCACCTACTATTCGTACCCATCTGCTTTTCTACCGCGGACGATGGGGAGGGTGGGGAGGGGGAGAGGGAGAGGGGGGGGGGCGACTGAGCAAAATATACAAACGTGGCCAATGTAATCGACAAAATAAAAAATTGTGATCAAATTAATGCCTGTACCGGAGCAGATCTTGTATGTACCGGAAATGACAAAAAAGCGAGAATGGGGGAGGGGGACCTGTAGTTCTTTACCCCCCCCCCCCCCCCCTCTCTGACATACTGCCGATCATAGCTACATCTACGATTGTTATGGTATTCAAACCAATAAGATTTAGATG
This sequence comes from Strongylocentrotus droebachiensis, assembly GCA_035222895.1. Lineage (NCBI taxonomy): Eukaryota > Metazoa > Echinodermata > Echinoidea > Camarodonta > Strongylocentrotidae > Strongylocentrotus > Strongylocentrotus droebachiensis. The sequence continues at coordinate 16,780 of JAVYIG010006197.1, read as the reverse complement.
ACTAACATCTATAGCAAAACTGTACCAATTAATACAAAATATGGACACCCTTCCAAACTGAAGAGCACTGCCTCCTCCTTTTTTTTTCTTTTTTTTTAATACAATTACCGCATAGTTGAACCCACTTTCCAAAGAGTTAGTCAGAAATATTTAATTGTGTATCATTAGTTGTACAAAGATTTGGGCAATACAAAATTGTCGTATTTGTTGTTCCATAAGTCTGGAATCGCTTTACAAAATCCTGGAACTGCCCCTGATCGCCCCTGATCGCACATGACTCTTTACTGAACCTCAGAATTACATCCTGGTGTCACTAATGATTGGTATTTATTAGTAAAGTTTTGATATGAGTAAACCACTATGCTCGCGATCTGTTTCGTAATGTTTTAGTAAAGTTATTGACGGGCGTGGCGAGGAAAGTGACATCACGTAGGCCTATTCCATCCGCTTCTATAATTGCTTATCGCTGTTTCTCTAATTTGTTCCCTCTCACCATTTTGCTCTATTCCAAGTTCAACCCCTCTTTAATGTTACTCTAATCGCTATCTCTCTCCATGTCATCATGCCCCACCCCCTCTCTATCTCTGTCAGTTTTTACTACATCTGAATACCCCTCCCATCTCTGCTTGCCCCCTCTCACTCCTTTAGAATTCCCAAGTTTTACTCTCTGTATCTGTCTGTCTGGTTCTCTCTCTCTCTCTCTCTCTCTCTCTCTGTTTCTTTTCTCTTTATTATTATGTCTCTGTCGCTCCCTCCCTCCACCCTTCCCTCCCTCCATCCCGCCCTCCCTCCCTCCATCCATCCCTCCCTCCCTCTCTCCCCCCCCCCCCTCTCCACCCCTCTCCCCCATCTTTTTTCTCGGTCTTACACTCTTTCTCTCCCTCAACTGATTAAGTCAAATAGAAGTCGATGACCCGTTTCAGCTCTTCACACGTATGATATGATTGATGCTACCAAAGGAGCATCATTTTACCACTCGTTTGTCACCTTCAGCTACCATGGAATCCTAAAATCTCTCAAACACGTCCTAAATTGTGATTACCATTAGATACAAATAGTTTGTTTTTACCCTATATTAACTCTTAGACAATAATATTTAAGTAAAATTTGAGATTGTTAAAAGTGTAAAAGATGATTATTCGCCTTCCTTCACTGCCTATAAGCAATATTTTTACAATGACCACCCCCTTTTTAAAAATATTATTTTGCCAGGGAAATACTCTGAATACACAGAACAATGCAGAATGGAGTGCATTGGTTCTAGAAGAGATGTCGTATAGTCGAGTGGTTTGGGCACTTGACTGGAAAGGCAAAGGTCATGGGTTCGAAACTGCACTAAGTGTCCTTGGCAAGGCATTAACCTCCCTACATACCCATGAGGAAAATGGGGACCTGTATGGTAAGATGACGAAAGCCTTTGCGATAGTAATTACCGTTGCCATGGCAGGAAAACTCCCCAGGGAGTGGAAATAGTGCACACTGTGTGTGTGAATAAATCCCATGACCGGGATAATGATGATTTCTATAAAGCGCTTAGAGGCAGTATGTAGGAGACGCGATAGCTCAGTTGGAATAGCAGTGGTCTCGTAATCCAGTGACCCAGGTTCGAAACCAAGGCGATACGCTAGTGCCCTTTGGTAAGGTATTAATCCTCATTACCAGGTCCCTCGGAGAGGACCTAAAGCCGTCGGCCATCTGGTTGCTTATTAACAAGCATTTATGCTTTCTTAGCAGTCAGGTAAAAAAATAACCAACACTATATCATATTAAATACTATTCATAATTCCAGATTTTTTAACATATTCATTTTGATACATTCAAATTTGTCAAACTCTCTTGAGTTGTAGATGAAAATGAAAATGATTGACTCCTACAGACAGTCTTCTATACATCACACTCCCCCACCAAGTTATCTTTGTTAATACTCTGAAGATGACTATGACCTTGGACGTTCCGAATCTTTCAATAAAGCAGCAATGGAATATAAATAACACCAATTAAATACCGAAATCTATCATGTTGTGGACACAAAATACATAATTCGAAAGTTCTTAGTTTGGCGACAGACATCTGGCATTAGTTCAGTTTTCCAAATTGTTATCTTTCTATCCAGACAATAAATGCTATTTGTATAAGTTGTTACCGTTTTACAATTGTCTTTACACAAATAAATTGCAATTCATAATGCATGGTAGACACATAATAATGTTTTTTTTTAATGATGTAATGTAAAGTGTACGTCACATATTTTCGTTAAGTTAGATCGGGTATATTCCTGCCAAGAACGTAAATAAAAGTTGAAGAAATAAAACTCGATGTTGCCTGGAAATCGCACAAGCATTTGGTTGGCACTTGAATGAAATACGGCTGTCGGATGACAAACGAAAATAGTTTCATATATTGGCGTCATCCATTAGTATCATTTTAGTACTGCCTATTATTACCATTCTGCGGTACCGTGGCATTATAACTCTTTGATTTATGTCAGAAACGTTTTCAAAGGCTGGGAAATTTTCATTTCTTGATATGCTGTTGACCTAGTATTCTGAAGAAAATGATGAAGAATCATGGAGGAAATTTTCTTGGAGTCAAGTTTGATGCGGCAGCGGCCATGGCCATGGCCGCAAAAGAATGAAATTCTTGTGTATTCACATTCGTAACAATCCGCAATAGATCATTCGAATTCTCAGCTTTTGCTGAACCCGCAGCTTTGCGTACCGCGATACGGTGTGTGGCGTGTATACTCAACGTCTTGACACGGCGGATGAGGGAGCAGCGAAAGTTGTGGGCTGATTGTTTTGACCTTGTCTTTGACTTTTCATTAACCTTTTAGTCTTCTTCACCAGTCGCAGCTTTTACGACCCCAGCCAATGCGTCTCCAGTTGTAATTAGAGTTGTGAATTATTTCAGAGCGATTGTCTTCGATTGTCATAATTTTGGCAACCGATTCCAGTAATTGGAAATGAAAATTTTATTATAAAAGAAAATGATATATATTTGTATGTGAGTCTGAAAAACAGTCAGAGTCTCAGAGTCAGAAAGATGGGAAAGAGAGAGAGAGAGAGAGAGAGAGAGAGAGAGAGAAAGTCTACTTATGACTTTAGCGAAATCATAAATACATTTCAGTGTTTTCTTTTATGAATTATATGACGATTTTTGGCCCCTTTTTGCTCTCCCTTTCTTTCTCGTCATGAAATAAAAGAAAACACTGAAATGTATTTTAGTGATTTTGTGAAAGTCATATTACAGTCTGTTGTCTAAAGAAAAGGGGTAATTATTTGAATATAAAGTGACCCTCGTGGTGGACCGGAAGCATCTACCTTCATTCGGAAACTATCTAGACTCCTAGACTGTCTCATATTATACTAAAACGTACAAAACGGATGTCTATGTTCTCAAGATCACCATTCACAGGTCCTGTGAAAATGAGTAGGATATCAACATTGATCGTGTTATAAATTTATGATTATCATGTTTAGATTGACTTGTTTTTATTTCATAAAGGATTCTGAAATATAAAAAATATAATTTTCTAGAATTAAAGTTGTTCTTCGTCGAACATCCTGTTTCTATTCTAATTACCGTTTTTCTTGTGTTTGATGAGAAACTATAATTTAAAAAAGGATTTGGGCTTTGATGTGTTTCATGTAGGCCTATTTTAAAAAGAAATTCACAAATTTTGGTCTATTTATTTTCTGTTGTTTTTTGACATTTCCAAATATATGATCCAAATTATTGTCTGAAGTATGGTCACTCTGTCTTTTCAGAAACCTGTCTCCCCCGAAATGTGTTCTATTGTTCTTCACTGTTATTTGTAATTCATTGCTTTGTTGTCTTGTGACCATGTTAATTGAATTAAGCTGTGAATCATACACATAAAGTAACATTGAATAGCAAATTAAAATTAAATTCCTAGTTCGCATTTCGTTACAACGAGAATTAAATCATGATAAGTATAAAAGCACTATCTGACTTTAAGGCCAGACTCGAAATACATCACCGCAACGTGGAACTGGAAATGCTAATCCAATTATGCACCGACATTAATCTATTGAATCTACTTAATAAAGTTTACTAGAATTAAAGAGCAGGTCACGAATAAATAGGTCTCGAACCTATACTCTATCTAATAATTAATAGATCTATTAGTCAGCCATTTAGCGGAATTTTGGCATTTTTTATCGCTACAATCTCATATTAGTCGTTAACAAGGTTAATGAAATATCGCTTAATAATTATGACACATTTAGCTCTATAAAGGATAATGCTCGATCATGAATTTTTCCGTTGTTCTACTGTTTATATCTGCCAATGATCTGAGTAACATCGCTAATCGGTCAGTATATTTTTGATTTTCATTCCTTTATTTCTTTGACGAGTCGTTTGACTCTTGGCAAGTATTGCATCACTCACCCCCACCAATCATATCCCTTGTGAAAGTATTCAATTACTGAGAGGAAATTTCCAAGATGTCCGCCCAGGTCGGTATCATCTCCGATCATCATTTGACGTCTTTATTTCTGATCAGAAAAGGAGCATTTTACACGATCCTCCTTCATGATTAGAAAGCTCTGGGGTGAAGAACAATCGGATCTTAATTTGATCAGAGACCTATTAAAGAATGAGCAAGTTCCGTAGTTTTCAAGACCCTTATCCCCCCCCCCTTTTTTTCCAATTCTTGTGACATTCGTTTAATGACGTCATCCAGAGCGTAATGACGTGGCTCATGTTCACTGCATTAAATTGCAAATCTAAAATGCGAAATCAATTTAAGATTCAGCGAACGGAGGAAATATTAAAAGATATAACTTAAAATAATAAGAAGCGAACGATTGACAAGTTCTAAATGAGTAACATAGAAAAAGGTGGACTGTAATATACTCTGAAAATATAGCAGTTGAATTTCAAGATTATGACGTTCGATGTTGTTTTTCCAATGGTGAAACTGAATGCATAATTTCACATTTGTATTGATGTAATAGATTTGCACGCAGCGCCAATAAAAATGCTTCTAAATAATATTTGACGCCATTTAGGCATTAACAAAAGCTCATCCGATTAAAAAAAATAAACTTTATGAAACTTTTCCAAGATACTTATAAAATTATAAAAGCAAAATTCCACATTGGCTCAAGAGATTTTACGGAGAAAAAGTGGTAAACATTAATAACCTCCAAAATAAAGAAATCATCATTATCATGATTCCGGCTGGTTATCATGAATTGTGACTTATTAACTTGTGCAACGCAAATGCCAGCCCGTTCTTTTCGGCTGAAATTATGAAAACTTATTAACTTAATAAATCATCCCGACATCAACACGAAACCTTGAATTCAGATAAATTAAGGAAAATAATCTCTAATTTCTTAAGATACCCTTTATCCATCCAAAGCGTGTGATAACTGTACCAACTAAGCAGCGGATGAGGGGGAGTGATTTATCATCACCCGCCATTTTGAAATAAGGACCTATTTCTCTCTCCCTCCATCTCTCTCTCCCTAGATTTATGACGGTATTGCACCTGCGTGCTTTCCTCAAGCAAATGTCAAGGGGGCCGGGGGCAGTGACCATTCGATGGTTGAGAGAGGAAGGTCTGTACTTTATATGGCGTATAAGCAAGGCTGATGGGGGCAAGGGGAGGGCGGGCCGGGCTGGATTTTTTGGGGGGCATCAACTCTGGATATATATATTTTTTTTGTTGTTGGTATAATGATTTTGCTTTCACTTTTTTTTGTATTGTGTTTCAAAGACTTAGAGCGTGGTAATAATGACTAAAAATACCTTATTGTATATACACATTATAAAACAAGAGGTGAAGGAAAAGTGTGTGTTTGTGAGTGTTGTATATTATTTCGCTGTGTTTTTTCCCATCTTTTTCAGGTCACATTTTATATATAACAAAGTCATTAGCAATATTGTGTAAAATTATTGTCATTTGGGAATTTCTATCAATGAATCTAGGTTAGTGGGAATTAGGATTGAATTTCTTGCCCTTCACAATTCATACAAGGTTGGTTGAAATTAGTAGAAAGTATTTGACTTAGAACAAAACGACTTAATTACAATTCCTTGATTTAAAGATTTGGCGGTAACTAATTTGATAGCACACCAAAACGACTCATATTACTTGTATTTGTTTGCAAATTTGAACCAAAGACATTTGACACAAAATGAGAAAATATGGCAGAAAAATATTTTTTACAAGAAATAAGACAACGTGATACAATAATATTATTAATGTGAGAAAGAAAAGGTTCACGTTGTAGTGAATAGCAAACGATGGTATTATACGATATAACTTAAAGATAGAAGCAGCATGCATAAAATATATATTTTTAATGTACAATAGAAATGCAAATGAAATTACTAACCAATAAGGACTTTGTGTACATCGTTCCAAAGCGATATTCAAGCACTATTTTTTCTTTGAAAGACTAAGGAATAATCCAGGGCTATCAAAACCGAGGTGAGCGAACGGTTTGATGAAATAATGCTGTAAAAATCATAATTTAAATTTATAGATACATTATAAATTATCATTTTCTATTATTTTATTTTGGTTGATTCATATCTTTTTATAATTTTTCTTTTCATAACTATGTCTTTATGGCTATACGTTATTTATTTTTTCTTTTGCTTTAGACATTGTGCTTTAGAATTCATCTCCTAACCCCCTCCCCCTTTGACTCATTATTCACCAAAGGGCTACACCCCCTTATGCACTTTAGATAAGAGAACGGATGAGTGCATGAGTCAAGTCAACGTACGCCATGTTTGACCAGGGAGGTTGTTTAGGGTTTGCCTTCGTTTGATTAGCCGTCCCAATGTTGTATGTTTTGGGCGTCGCTAGAGACATAGGTCCAATTTCAAGTGTTTTCTTCTGACATAGCATCGTAATCTTACTCCCATTTTCTTTTCTCTCTCTTGCCCTCTTTCCCGTCACTCATTTCATTAGTCTTCTTTTGTCGATCGCTCATTTTCTAATAGCTTTTTCGCGATGGGCGTGATAGAGGACTCTGTCTATTTTTTTCACTCCTGTGGTGTTATAGCTTGTCCTCTTTATCTTTCCTCTTGCATCCTATATACCCCCTCTAAACTATCGCACCGACGCACCCCCCTCTCTCTCTCTCTCTCTCTTCCAATCTCTCTCCTTCTTTCTTTCCTTCTCTCTTCTTCCCTTCTCTTTCTTCCTTTTTCTCTTCAATTTTCTATCCTCGTCTATTCCATTCATTCTTCCCCTTTTCATTAATAATTTTTGTAAAGCATTATCGTTATAATAAATTATGTGCTCTTTGCCTCTCTCTCTCTCTCTCTCTGTCCAACCCCCTCTCACTATTTTTCTTTCTCTCACTCTATATTTAATTTCACCAGATCTCTCCCAATTCTCCCTTTATCTATCCAAATGAATACTATGCGTTGTCCAAATTAGCCGCCTAAAACAGTAATGATGTCAAAATTGTGTTAGTGTTTGTTACTCAAATTGTTCATGATACGAGTAGTATGTTCTTCTTTTTTTCCTTCTTGTTTTCCATTTTTTTCTTTCTTCCTGTATGTATGTTTAGGGGTAGACTTTCATAATAGGGAACCCCCCCCCCCCCTTTCTGCCTATCCCAAATGCTCTCATACAATAATTGCCATAGTAATTTTAATCACTATTCTTGTTTTTTTTTTATCATTCCATTCTGTATTTGTATGTTTTTATATAGAGTGTTGAATAAACTTTGAATTTGAAAACTTTGAGATACATGAGATCACATCTGGTGATGTTTTAATGATGACTGCTGTCTATTTATTATAATTCAGTATGTTTTTCGCCGATCTTGCAATTCCATTGCCTCTGTTAATTTCATGCGCCCTTTCCTTGTTATATAGACCATTCACATTACTCATGATTTTCCCAATCTTAATTGTTCGTATATACGAGTCATTTTCACCACATTTTAACTCGATACTGCTATTCATCAGCCCTTTTGAAGGTGAAAGGTAAGAGAGTACGGATACATGCAGCTATTAATCTTCATCTTTAATTATGCAAATTGTAGTCAGTGTGAAAAGGGATGATGCATACAGCGTCTTGGCTTACCACCAGGTTTCATCTTATCAACCTGTCATTAAGTGCAACTTATCGATGCCCCTATCCTGACTATCCGATGTTACTTTAATATTCGCGGAAAGCCGGCAGAAACCGTGCTAATTTGGCACTTAAGTTCCATTTTAATCGCACCTGGTTTCCTTACCTTGCTATATTTCAATCACATTGAACAAGAGCGCCATTTGTTTCTCATCCACCCGAACATCTAATATACATGTTTAGGTGAGAGTCGTGAGTGCGTCGACACTGTTGAATTTAGCGGGTGACTGATGGGCGATCAAGCCGGGACTAGCCGCGTGCTCCGTCAAGCCACCGCGCCTCGGGTCTATGGGGAATCAATTAAACGTCGAGTTTCTACCCGTCCTATTTCGCCGTTCAGTAATTCTTCTCCTTATTATCGCTTTAGCTGTTAAATTGTCAATTTCTGATGAATGGTATTATAATTGCAATGAAGGATCTTCAGCCATTCTCCCACCCATCAATGTCGTTAAAGAGTGGAACAGTCGTCCTCATTTTCAGGCTTTTTTGCAGGTTGCAGTAAGAAATCCAAACAAATTACAGCTCAACATTATTACGCAGATAAGCGGAATTTATATTATGTACTCAACAACGGATAGTACTTCCTAGAATATAAATGGATTTTACTGCTTTTTGTACATGTATTATTTTAGAAATCCAAAATCAATCGGTCTTAAATGAGTGGCTTTCGAAAAAAACATCTTGTGACATTTTGTATACAGCAAAACACAAACATATAAATAGATATTCTTTCTATACGATACATAGTTCAAAATTCGCATGCTAATTCTAAAAGAACAGAAGAGGGTGTACAGGGTGTTTTAATTCAGTATGAAATTTAGGTTTGGTTATCATATTGTTGATTGAGCAACACGTCTCATATTCCTTTGAAATTTCCTCCACTTTCAAAACAGGTTTTTAAAGTGAGCGACTTTATGCATTTAAAAAGTAAGTGTAATAAACGTTGTTTATCATTTTGCATTACCCTGATTACTAACAGATCAAATTAACTTTCCATAGACAGGAATTAAAAGGAAACATATTCATATTATATAGCTTATTTTCCCCATTTCCTGCCATATTGGGTAACAATACGATACTTATGATGATTAGAATTTTATTTTTCATTTTACAAGAGTTGATAGAAGATATTGATAGGTACCTCATCACGATAATGGTGATTTGGAAAAGCTTTGCAAAAGATGACAGATTATCACGTGCATCCGTGTGTGATAATATATATCTCTCTCCCTCTCCCTCCCTCACTCCCTCTCTATCCACCTCTCTTTCTTTTTTCTTTCTTTTTTTTCTCTCTCTCTCTGTTTATATGACAGACTATGCGTGTCTTCCTGCCTCCCTCCTTTATTCTCTCTCTCTCACTAATTATTCAATTCAATTCAATTCAATTCTTTTATTCATCCAAATTCACAAGAAAACATGAAGATTTGTTTGGTCACACTTTGTAAAAGTACGTAATATTATATGAGAAACTATATCGTTGTGTTTATAATCATAATAGAACATGAACATTGTTACCACCTTTCCCTTTAAATGAGTGTTCCATCCAACATAATTCTCCTTGGACTGTTGAAGTTTGCATCACTAAACTCTTCTCTTCCTGTCTCCTCAGACTTGGTCCCTGTCCGCATCCCTATTTAAACCCATCCCTCCTGGATTGCTCTGTTACCATGGTAACCGAATAGCTACTGTACCACGCGTGCCTGGTTTCCATTGCCGTGAATGTATGCAGCCCGCTGACCGAGGCGCTCCATGAGCAGGAACCACTATTATAACTTACCCCTATAAATCCACGACCAATCTGACATCACCCCTCTACCACCAGATAGCAATTTGAAGACAATTAGAAGGAAAGATGAAAGAAAAATACCTCAGACGTCAGAAATCCCCGATTTGGTATACCTGGCGAGTGACAGCAACTTGAGGTATGTTTTTCTTGGGCGACTGACTGGTCGAACCGCCGACCCACCAGGCTGCGCAGGGTAATCCCCCGATCATCCCGGCAAATCCATGGTCTTGACTCTGAGAGCAACAAAAGGGATCTTTTCATAGTCTCCTCCACGCGTGGCCAATATGATTACACAATTATGCAATATGTTCCTCATTTTTGGTAGCTCAAGGAGCTTGTGCACATTAAGGGGAGGATAGCAGGGTCTTAGGGAGATATCTTTGTTACCTGTAGGACTTAAGGTGGACCCGGTGAAGATGGCGATGGAAAGCCGAGGGCGGACGAAATGCTTAATGTGATAAATGGTGGACAAACACATGCGGCTTGCCGTACCCTCTCTGACAAAGCCGAGGACAAATACGGAGCGAATCTTTAACAACATTTACACAAATTAAAACAGTAAAAGAAATCGTGTGTTTATTCTCTTTCTCGTCTCCTTTTCTCCACCCCCCCCCTCTCTCTCTCTCTCTCTCCCTCCCTTTCTCTGAACCGTGAGAGAAATTGTCTGTTTTCCATTTTCTCTCTTTCTCTTTAAGATGCTGTAAGCCCATTATATAATTATACAGTTTTGTAGAAATTTGCACAATAATTGTCAACATTATTTTAAACAGCAATACTTGAAAACTACCTAACATTAGCAAAAATTATAATACAACTTCAAGAGCTAGAAATCAATGAAAATTTGACATCTTAATTGATTTAACTTTTCTTTTCAATCTTAGCAAATCACAGTGATTGACTGCTTGGTTTTACCATTCTCACGTCAACTTGTGCTTTTGTAGGGCGGACAAAAAAAATAAAGCCAACAATGAAAATGAATGGAAAAGTTAATGGCAGAAGAAAAAAGAAAAAGGTTTTTAAAATGGGAAGAAAATTGAGAGGATAGATTATTTTTAGAGGTAGGAATTGAATTCGACAACCACTCTGTGGAAATGACCTGCTTAACCTCGTATACCCCCGACGGAAAATTGGTTTCAGATGGGCGAGATTGCGGGGATAAAGCGAGGAGAATTGGTGTTGAAAGAAGGGTCGCGATCGCGCCTCCGTTTTCGGAACTGTCGTGTTTTCCCCCTTCCTTCGTCTTCTGCTCGCATTGTGCCCTCGTTTTCCTATTTTACGCTGAATGTTAATTTTTTTGAAACACTGGTGAGATTAGTCTGTAATTCTGATTTACGATACCTACTTAAAGCAAAATAAAAGGATTAAAAGAAGAACAGACCATAAGATCTAAATCCATGAACTTACAGTAGCCTACTAAGATCCCCAGTTGCGAAGTGTGTTTTAAGGTGTTTATTTTCTTTAATAAATCTTACATGTACATTATTGTGTTGATAACAATTTGATCTTCTATCGTTCCTCACGAGTTATCAATGGTTATTACTATTAATATAAAGAAATTTGCAGTAAAAGGCACACGTCCATCACCTGAAAGTCGGGGTTCCATCTTTAAAATGTAAGCTAAAACTTGAACCATTGACCCCAAGTATGCAGGTATGGATGGGTATAAGGAGTCTCATCTTTCATAGTCGTTTGTTTGCAAGTATTTTTCCGCTTTCATTACCAGACCTGCCACATTCCGCATCCACAATTGCATTTTATTACGATATCGTTTATTATTGAATCTAGTTGCTTTTTTTAGCAAACACATAAACAGAACACGGTTCATTTAAGTTGAAATTTTAATCTTTAAAATATTACCCAACAAGTAATGCTTATATTTCACTTAGCCAAATTCAAAATGTCCTGCATAATCTTAATAATATAATAATAATAATAATAATAGTTCAGTTCTTGTATAGCGCATAATACGTTATGAAATAACATCTCTATGCGCTTCCAAAGAGCTTTTGACTTGATTACCCTATTGTAGTTTAACAAGGGTTATTATGATATTCTAAATATGATTCGATATTATTTTATGAAATAATATTGACGTACGTAAATATATATATATATTTCAGTTTGTTGCCCCATCTTATACTGCAGTTTTTTTCTCTTCAATTTTACTCTTCAAGTATAATGATATTGAAGGGGTAGTAATTATGACGACGACGACGACGATGATGATGTCGACCATGATGATAATGACGCTGATCATAAGTAAATTGGTATTTGATCTGACGCAGTAAAATCCCGACTTGAAGTTCCTAGTTCAAGATTTTTTGACTGAATGTAACAAGAAGTAAATAGAAGTAATCTGCACTTACATACTATGAACATTAAGAATAGATTACTTTGCGTGTATGGTATTATTTCCCCGATGCAATGGCGTCTTTCTTCTTATATTCCATATAGTGACGCATAATTATTAGTAGTAAGTATTAGTAGTAGTAGTATCATCATCACCACCGTCATAATCATTATTATTATTATTATTATTATTATAGTAACATCTTCATCATTACTATTTTTTATTATCATCGTCGTAGCTATTATATTATTAAAATTCGTGGCAATACATGTAAAAAATAATTTGCAATTTAATGCAAACAATAATATAATATTGCATTAAAAACTCAGTTATATAAAAGTAACATGAAAATGTCTCAATGATCTACGAATTAGAAACGGCGAATCAAAATACAATATTGGATGAAATTGAAGAAGAGTAGGCCTACTCAGAAAGGCAACAATGTGATTGACATTTTACAAACAAAGCGTCTCTCTGGATCTTCGCAAAAACATTCCACCTCTGATCTCTATAGCTTTCCCAAAGAAATTAATCACATATTCTCGTCCAAAAGAAAAAGAAAACTACTCCTAAATTATTTTATTCTTTTTGTGGGGTATTTTATTGCTTCTTGTGATTCCGTTTTGATTTGAGGAACGTGGAACAGGTGCCGCGGAGAATATGCTGGGATGATTAAATAGGAGCTCGTTTAAAGTTGACCACCTTTTAGTGCGTGCAATATATCTCCATGTGCTGTGCATATCAGAGCACACTCCTATAGAGTTAGGCATACATACTGCCATTGTGATAGCAATTTGATATACACAGTTATAGTTATAGATTCATGAATTGAAAGATAGGATAATGATGGTGATTTTGGAAATGAGAATGGATGATTTTTCTTTGGAGACTTTGAGTGATTGATCCATTATGTTAACCTAATTTCGAGTTTTCATTTTTGTATAAATGGTATGTTATTTTTTATTGGACATAAGAGTTTGCGAAAATCCTCTCAATTTATTTCACAACGACATGCAACGACTACTATACTACTACTTCTACTACTACTACTACTACTGCTACTACTACTACTACTACTATTACTATTACTACTACTACTTACTACTACTACTACTACAACTACTACTACAACTACTACTATTACTACTACAACTACTTCTGATACTACTACTACTAATAATAATAATAATAGTACTGATAATACTACAATTACTACTTCTACTTCTACTACTACATGTACTAGTATAATGATATCAGTTATTATTACATAAAAAGTAACAAAACAAATAAACAACAAAAAATCTATAAAACACAAAAGTAACAGCGCTGACGAACCAACAGATTTTTAGATTATTTCTTTCCTCTTAATTTTCTCTCTCATTATTCTCCCTATTTCATCTTCTTTCTCCACTTCCTAGTGTTGTCTCCTTATCAATTACAACTATAAGATACTTGTATCGTCATGAAAACATTATTATTATTATTATCATCTGCATCATCATCATCATCATCATCTTTATCAAGTTTATCATCACTACCACTCTTATTATTAATCCTCTTATTACTTTTATCTTCTCACAATCAGTATTCCTTCTCCTTCTCCTCCTCGATCTCCTTCTCTTCCTCCCACTTCTATACATTCTCCTCTGCCTTCTTCCTCCCCTCTTCTTTTCCTCATCTTCCTCTCTTCGTCCTCCTCCTCCTCCTCCTCCTCCTCCTCTCTCCTTCTTCTCATCCCTTGCTCCACTGTCTTCCACCGATAGTTTTCAACCATGCAACCACCCACAGCTCTCAATGCGAGCTAGCTGGCAGCCACTCGGGCAGACCCAGACGTGGAACAACATCCTCCACAAGAGATGCCGACAAGCGATGCTCGGTATTCCATTGATGGGTCGCATAGTTTGGCGGACACATGAATGAGGGGCATTGGCATTGGTATGCGGGGACAAGATAGATGAGGACGGGTGTGTCCTCCAGGAGTGCATCTTCGAGGAGCATTGGGGTCGGTGAGCTGCTCTAACTGTCGTGAACATCAGCGATGTAGCCGGAGGGATGTTGAGGGGACGCGCTCCCCCGAACAAATGGTAAAATAAATTAAGAGGGAGAAGAGATTAGAAAACAAATATACTATGAAGAGGCGGAAAAGGAAATGTAAAAAGAAGCCCCTACTAGCTCTTATATCACCCTCACTATATTTAATAATCTTGTTAATTCGCATTTGTTTATATTTAAGTAAAACCAGCGCCCTCCCCCCCCCCCCCCCCACCCACAATGTCTGGACGCAGGCTACGCCACTGCTGAAGATAATGACTGTTTACGTTCTTTGGTTGGTGTCATGTCCTGTCTGTTATGTTCATGTCACAGGTCTGTATGAGACTCTGAGATGAGTAGAGGTATGTATGATTAGATCTGTAATGTTTACAGTACTCCATGTCTCTCGTAAGAGTCAGAAGAGCGTTGATCCTGTATTATATTTAATTTGGCACCTTTCTGGCTCTGCACGGACATTTTAATGACTGTTTGGCCGTAATATTTACTGTGCATGATGTCAATTTAGCGCCGGGAGGCCAAGGAGGAGGAGATAGAGACACAAATAGAAGGTGAGTTAAAAACAACAAAAAAGAGAGGAAAAGATAAACTCATTGTTATAAATATCAAAGGAAGAACAAATAAACACACAAACAAACATACAAACCAAAAGGAGGAAAGAGAGCATAAAGAACACTGTATGATACACAGTGTTGTTTTATTATAGAACCCTTTTTATTCATTTTCTTTTTATTTGATAAATTTGTATACTTCTTCACCGTTATCATATTGTAAAAGAAAACAAGTATATTTATATCATTCGGTGGTGTTTCTATCGCTCCCCAAAAATTGTAATGTGAAACATTTATTATTACTGAAGTTAATGAAATAAAATTTATTAAAAGGATGAATGTTACTTCTTAATTCATTAATTTTTGCGGGCAAGCCCTAGATATTTGTGTTCTGTATGTCACAAAGTATTGCAGAGTTATGGTTACATCAAATGTGTCTTTTTCATTTCATATTTGGTCCGATAAAAACTCTAGTAGAAGTGCAATCATAATTATCGTAATAATATAATATAATTATATATACTAACATTTTTGATGTGGTGTGTGACATACAGAAAAATAGCTTGGCCCTGCCCTGATATCAGTTGCTCAATTGACAAAGTATAACTCATTACAATATTTGTACTCTCACACAATCTCGCATACAAATTCAGCAAAGTCCAAGATATCACCATTTGAAATGCAAAATTGCTTCTCAGATCAATACTCTCCACCGGATTCCTTCGACTCCCTGGACTGTATCCCCATGAATAAAATACAATTTATTATGCCCTCCAAATCATGCGCTTGGCAGGCAGCTTAACAATAGGGTCTTACATCGAGTTGTCGAGAGTGACCCACGGAGAGCTCCCCGGTGGAGTTCCGGCAACGTTCCGATGACTGATGGAAATTCGAGGCATGAGTGTGTATTGAATTTGCAGTCAACTAAACTGTCACTACTCTGTTCTGTGTATGTAGAATTGAAAAGGTCTGGGGGTGAAAAATATTTGCAAGAGGTGTATATGAATGATTCTGTAACAAATGTTTTATTTTTCATTTTACTCGATTTCATGTCTTCAAAGACCTTATTATAATTACGTTTGTTTTGCTCATTACATGTTTTACAACACAAAATGTATAACTATTTGCCTACATAATAATTAAGTAATAAAGCATTTTGTGTATTATAAATGAAATGAACAGATTTATTTTTTCTTTGGGCAAACATTTCTAAAAACATGTATCGCATCGCATAATGGATACATTTAATATACGGTAGTATTGGATCTGAAATATATATGTGTTTTTTTACTATGAGGACATGATATAAGATTTTTTTTTATAAACCGAACTGTTTCTTCATTTTGTCGATAAAGTATTATAATATGATGACTGTTAGATTCCATAGAAAAATAGTATAGGCCTATTCCTTTGCAGTTTTCGACATTATACATAGGATTATAATTTTATTGGTTCACAATTAAGCCTCCAATATCGTAAGGTCTGATTTCTAGTTTTGTATATATACTCAGTGCCGTTCTGTAGCTTGTATTTCTAAATAAGTTACTGGTCAGGATAATTGTAAGGGTATTGATCAAATCATGACGTAATTATGACGTACAATGTGATAGGATCTGCCTACAGCCGATATGAAAGTGCACACATTATGTTTTAGTGTGGTAAGGCAATAAAACATCACGCAGTATTTTCTTACTATCAAAGTCTAAAATGGCAATATATTTATTTTAAAACTATGTACATGAAAAATACAGTGTTGTAAGCGATATTATATTTGACGGTTGGTTAATGATATGGAATTATTAGAAGCGACCTAAAATGGCAATCATTTCATGTTTTCGCACGTTAACACTAACTCCTCCTCCTCCCCCCCCCCCCCCTCTTTTTTTTTAATGCACCAATATAATATGTCTGAG